>CALNHX010003623.1:0-145500 GCA_940337035.1 Agriotes lineatus | reverse complement strand
CTATCTGGGACTTTAGAGATACTAATCTACGAAGCCAAAGTGGTTGTTAAATTATTCGACTGTGTTGTTAATACGTAAAGTTGAATATGTTTCCAATGTTTCTGTGCAACAAAAGATATAGTATTTATATTTTAAGCAATCTTTCTTTGCGAATAACTTAACCTGTTTTTTTTATAAAAATATACGGAGTAGAAATACTCAGACAGGGATTTATGAAAATATTATCAAAGTTAATAATTGTTTAACATTTTTGACAAACCTCTTAAACTAAGTTCACTAACTTAATGCATTGTTTTAAGCTTCTCACGGTACAACAACAAGTTTAACATTGAGTTGTTTTATGAGGGTATTATAAATTATTTTTTAATGCAAACGAATAGACAACACTTATATTACGAATGACTTTTTTATAATTTAAAAACAAAAGAATATATTCACAAAAACAAAAAAGGCCTACATAAATATAAGAAATATAAATGGGAACAAAATAAGAAAGAGTCATAACAAATTACTGAAGCGTTTTTTTTTAAAATAATTTAGAAAACTAGAGAAAACAGCAATTAACGAGTAATAACTTAATTGAAAAAAACCGTTTCTAGAGAAAAACGAAGAATTAATAAGAGTTAAATTTTGTGTAAAAATAACTGTATTTGTTTCAATGTATAAATATTGTCTCGTTAAAAAGCTATAAACTTGTTGTTTGAACTTTGAACACTTATTCTTTTATACTTCACGTAAAATACATATGTTTCTAGAAGCAGCTATTGTAAGCTTACGGCGCCGACGCCGAAAGAAACGTTTAATTACACATTTAAGCGTACATATTTGCCAGGTTGTATCGCATTAAGCTGTTTACGTTGCCATAAAGGTGTAGAAGTAACGCGGAGTTTAATTAAAATTTGCATTTTGGAACCTAGAATATTCGAGGAATATTTATTTATTTATTTATTTATTTATTCAACGGACAGGCCAGGCACAATAACAGGTTGAAAATACAATTTTAGACGGTGAATACAGTTACAATACAACACATAATGAAAATAAGGATAATTGTAATTATAACAATTTAGCTCATCTTAGTAGCAGCAGCATGACATAAATAACAGGATATAGCATATAGTCCATTTTCTAAACGCTAAAAACTCGCCAAAGTTCTAACTTCGTTGACTCAAAACCGATTTTGAACATTTTTTTTTTATTATTTCGGTAAAAGTTTATTGAAAAGTTCCCCATAGGTGAGAAGGTGTGCTTTTTATTTTTTCAATTGTTATTAACAAACAAGTGTTTTTTAATATACTCTTAATTAAAAAATTTATAACTATTTGATTTATTTAAACAATTGCCTGAAATTTGATAACATAAGGTTTTTGGGGTCGCAGATTACGAATCTGGCCTCAAAATGGGTCTAAAAACAAAATGGCGTCGAAGGTCTAATTTTTTATTTTATTTTTTTTAAATTTTATTAGTAGTCTGGGGGGTTTTGGGGTTGCTGATTACGAATTTGACATTAAAACTTAACTAAAACAAAAAATGGCGAATCCAAAAAAGCGGAAAGGGGTAATTTTTTTAAATTTCTGATACCTATACCTAGAAGTTTTTTGGGTCGCTCATCCCAAATTTTATGTTAAAATTTATCACAAATGGAAAACGGTGTCTGAAAAATGGTGGAAACAAATGATAAACGAGTTAAATGAGTATTCAAGATATTATAATTTAATTGATTTATTAAAATTAACCCAAGATACATTTAAAAACAAAAAACAAAATTATTTAGCTTTATTTTCTTATTCCTCTACTTTTTCCATTGACACTGCCGGTCGAGAATTAGGGCAACTATTTCCGCCACATTCACCGCACGCCGCTGAGCCTAAAGGCCACTTTTCCTATACCCACAAGCTGACCCGCAACTAGTTTTATAGTTGCAAAAAAATAATTTTTAAGATGTTTTGTGGATCTGGTTCTTGTGTCATTAGGATTGAAAAACACTTTCCTGTATCATATTTCCAACCCCAATCTTCCCTTGAAATATCTTGGTTTCCCAGCCACAACTGTGTTTGAAAATACACGTGTTTTAAATGTTGTTCTGCTGGATCCATCGTAGGGCACAATTATGCTAAATTAACGCTACTTTTTTAATAGACGCCTTAATAAAAGAATCAAACCCAAAATTCAAAATGTTTTTATTTAAAAAATATATGTATTGTATTGTCTGTAACCTCATTTACCTTGCGGTATATAAATAATAAAAAACTTTCAATCACTTAAACATTTCTGTAATAGTTTAAGCAGTTACCTTTCTTTGCACCATAGATTGCAAGCATACATTTTATACCAAAATTTTTTTATGTAAATTTGCAAATCACTGCTATTTTCAAATATTTTGACAAATTTATTCTTTCCTGAACATAGCCATTGCTTCATTTACTAGGACTTATCCATGTGGATCTTTAATAAGGTGCCGGTCCTATTCGTCTTGTTCATCCTTATACATCTTCAATATATTAAACTATATTCAAAAAGCCATAATCTGCACCTTGACACCAAAACTCGCATGCCTAAGATGCTACATTTTCCCCATCTTGCTCTATGGGGTCGAGTCCTAGACACTTAATGAAACAATCACAAAAAAAATCGAAGTCTTTGAAATGTGGTTATACCGTAGAATATTGCGGATATTATGGAAAGACCGTGTAATAAATATTAAAGCCTAGAGAGCATGAAAAAAAAAAGTAAAGAGATCATGGACAACACCAAGATACGCAAATTCCAAGACTTCGAACAAATAATGAGGAATGAGAATAAGTACATCCTACTACAATCTATTATACAAGGCAATATATATGGCAAACGTGGACCATGACGCAGAAGAATATCTAGGATTGCAACCAATAAAGTGAAGATAGCCATGTTAATGGCAAACATACGAAATCGGATAAGCACCTGACCAAGAAGAAGAAAAAGATTCTTTCTTCTGTTAAAACATGCTGAAGTGTTACATCCAGTTAAAGCATGTACAGAAAGAACATGCTCACTACAATTTATTTTGCAGGCTTATAGAAGAAGATATTTTTTTATTTTCTTTATTTTTGGCAGGTTTTAAAAAATATATATCTTTATCAGCATGAAACTAAAGCTTTTAATATAAGTAATACGTCTATATTCTCTGATACTACGACTATGTTTTCATTTGATGCATTGAGAGCTGTTGTAACTATTAACCGACCAGCATCACTTTCAGCTTGAGAGCAAGGATATTATTTGCAGCTAAAGTTTCTTTTAAAAAATTAATAAAACGACATGAAAGACATTTGCCAGAATTTTTTCTTGATACAACTTTAAAAACCTGTCTCTTTCAAATCGAATATTTGGTGCAGTTTTCGTTTTTAGACGTCGGTCTCTTTCAGCAGATTTTATTCTATGTTTCTGATAATCAACAAAAACACTTGCTTTTTTCCATGATTACGTACAATAAAATTAATATATCTAAAATTGCACCATACTGTTGAACAAGTTGCCATTTGTTTTTATGCAATAACATTTCTCCGTCGGTCACAAACAGAAAAATCTTGGTCACAAACAGAAAAATCTTTTAATTCAGAAATATCTTCTGGAAATTGTACAAAGAGGTCGTAGAAAACACATTTTTAGGCGTTGGAATTTATATGTATTCGTATGTTATATTTAAATGTATTTAATCTATTTAAATTTGAGTTAATTTAACAATTTAGAATTTTATTTGTATATAATGTTTATTAAATAATAATAATAATAATCGTACACAATAAAAATTAACCTTTTAATGCTATATTTATAATTAATGTGTCCAAAATCCCTAGATATGAGGCAACGTGCGGAATTCAGAAATGAAGCTATTTTGCCGCTTTAGAGAAGTAATTTTTCATTTTTGATAAATTTTAACATAAAATTTGAAATCAGCGACCCAAAAAACCCTATACTATAGCTAAAAACTCAAGTCCGAAAAAATTAAAATAAGCTTTTTCGCCATCTTGGATCCGCCATCTTTTATTTTAGTTGAGTTTTAATGTTAAATTCGTAATCAGCGACCCCAAAAACCTCTAGGCACCTTATAAAAATTAAAAAAAGAGAATAAAAACTTAGACCTTCAACGCCATTTTGTAGACGCCATTTTTGTTTTTAGACCAATTTTGAGGCCAGATTCGTAATCTGCGACCCCTAAAACCTCATGTTATCAAATGTCAGGCAATGGTTTAAATAAATATAGAAGTTATAATTTTTTTTAATTACGAATATATTAAAAAACACTTATTTGTTAATAACAATTGAAAAAATAAAAAGCACACCTTCTCACCTATGGGGAATTTTTCTATAGACTTTTTCCGAAATAATAAAAGAAAAATGTTCAAAATCGGTTTTGAGTCAACGAAGTTAGAACTTTTTTCCTTTAGTAAATGGACTAATAGCAAATTGCACAAATATAAACGAATACACATTTAACAAATTGTATAAGAAATTAAAAAAGGAAAAAGAAAAACAATTAATCGCTTAGATATTACACGTCACGATTCAGGACTTGCGTGGCTTGTGTTTTAAAAACTTTTATATTATCATGAAATATATCCGAATTGTGGCAGTGATTTGCAATTCTTGCAATTCTATGGAGGGGTGAATTGAATGCATAATTTGTGTGACAAATAGGTATGTGGAAGGTAGATCTATGTCTATAATTGTAGCAGGGAACTGCTAGCATCAATCACTGAAGTATCTGGAATGCATCAACCCTGCTGTTGATAAGATTATATGTAAACAGAGCAGAAGCAAGATCTCTCCTTTTTTCTAAACTGCACAAATTGAATTCTTGAAGCATAGATGCATAAGATTTCGCAAGAGGAAAAATTATGGCAAAATATAAAGAAGTATTTGAAGAATTGGTACATATCGACATAGGAGTTTTGACCGAAACGAAGAAAAAAGGAAAGGGAATAGAAGGAAAAGCAAACAATTTACATATACAGGGTGTCTTTTAATTTTTTCACCATTGGTAGCCTTTGTAATTATTAAAAATAAACACTAGGTTAAATAGAGAACGTGCCAAGACTTTTAGGAGTATTACAAATCTTGAATTCAATTATTTATAGTACTTCCGGTTTAATAGGAAATTGCGTCAAGCTTGAATTTTTAAATGCAACATTCAACATTCCTATTTTTGGAATTTTTAGGTTGGAAACAAAGTTATCTTTAAAAAGCGAGATGTTCGCTTACTATTTTTCTTTATTTAATTACATCGCGACTGCATTGAAACTATGTAAACGTAAACAATAACTAAAATCTATTTTTTAAATATTTCATTTAAAAAAGTAGGTTTTTTACTTCCTTTTACAATAAAGGCAGTATTGGATTCACCCCAAAAATTCGAAATTGAGTTTTCAACAGATCTTCAGGTTTTCGAGTCCTCTGATCCCAAAAAACATATTTTTTTTCATTGGTCTGTCTGTCTGCGAGTCTGTGTATCTGTGTGTCTGTCTGTGTGTCTGTCTGTGAACAGAATATCTCAAAAACGGAAAGAGGTATGGCGTTGAAACTTCATATATAAGTTTTGTGTACTATGTAGATGCGACAGCAAGCTTTTGAAAAAAATCGCATAACCGGAAGTAGCTGTTTACTCTTGTAATTTTTCAGTTTTTTTCGATTTTTTCAAAAACGGCTTTAACGATTTTTTTAAACTTTACATTTTTATTACATTTTAATGTGTATTGATGTGAGATAGGTGATTTTCCAGTTTATTTGGCTAATGGCACAACATACATAATATAAAACAGGTGGTATAACATGTAAAAGAAAAACAAAACATCTATGAACGTATGTAAACATAAAATTAAGTCAAATTGGGATACAAATTCGGTTTTAAGTATTACAGCTCCAGGTCTAATTGTTGGAGCCACTGGATATTTTCCAGTTGAATACTTCTAAAATGGGTTTCTTTTGTTTTTTTTCTATTTGTTTTTATTAACTCCTATTTTAAATAGAACACCCGGTATATTATTACATTTTTTAATTTAGCTTAAAATCCTACAGAAAATTTGTTTATTGAACTAACACTCTATTTTGTACCGTTTTTGCAAAATTTGTAATTTTTGAAAATTTTTGACAAATGCTAAAAATTTAAAATCAAATTTTTGGCTAATTATAAGATCACTGTAAAAGGAAGTTGTGTGGGTATATCATACCAGATTTTTTAAATTAATTTCGGTGTGTGCTTTTAATTTAAGAATGAACGATTTTAGATAGACGTTTTAGAGGCTCTAGAAAAGCTATGAAAGTTTTCGCTGGGAATAAAACACCAGCTCCGGTATCTGCTTTTAGGATTCTTGCTATAGGTGAATTTTTTTTATAAGGATACAGACCTAAATGAACAACTTTACTGGAACTATTGTTTAAAGGCGCATAGAGATTGCATCATAGGCGCTTCTTTTTACGACAGGCTTGACGAATTTCGGGTGTCATGACCGTTGTTACGTCATAGTAAAGCATAGTCTCCTGCATTAACACCCTCAGGTCCTCCTCAGTAACGCCTGGCTGTGGCGAAGACCTCCGGACCTCCTCATCTGCAGCTGATGGTTGCAATGGTTGCGCTGCCCCGTGTTGGTTTTTATTTAAAAACTGCATTTTCTTACTTGGTTTTACGGTCGTTGTTGATACCCTTCTGTAAGGATCTACTGCTTTCTGGCCGTTATTAATTCTTCGAGGGTCCATCTTAGATGCACTAGTAAAACGAAGCATTGTTGTCACGACAAATGGGATTGAAATAAATCGGTGCAGTGTGGAGTTGGTCGACGTTTTACACATTTACCAAAACATTACGTCAAGAGTAGCCAATGGGGGAGGCTGTTTAGAATACTGCAAGTAGAGTTCTGTCTGAAACCCCGGTTCTTAGTGATGAATTCATTTGCAGATCAAAAAAGTGTAAAACATTATTCGTTTCAACCTACATTATTGTAAAATTATGCTTAAGTTATTTTATAAATAGCTCTAAAATTGTTTTTACATAATTTTCGTTATTATAAAATTGTTTTGTAGAACGAATTGTGATTTTATCACATGGTACAAACTAAATAAGCTCTGAACAAGCTCGGGTAAATCTAACATAAATACATTATTCAAACATTGTCAAAAATTTGCTGGAACTAAATTCAGAACATCTTGAAAACATGTTAAAAGCCAGCAAATGTGAATAAACTAAGTTGAAACACGGAAATGACAATTTAACCATTTCAAATTACATCACGTTAACTTATTGCAATTTTAGTAAGTAAATCGCATTAAATAACGTGTAGAAACTGACATATCGATCAATCCGTCATAAATGTCAAATTTTTAATTAGTTTTGATATTTACGACAAACGTTATAATAAAAAATACAGTCCGCTTAATTGCAACTATGCGTTCATATGTCTCTTTTCGCAAGTTATGTGGTACCGAAATAAATTACTTGTCAAATAAACTTACGTAATGTTAACAGTTTGCAACATTTTAGAGCAATTTTGCTCTAATAATGCTGTAAATTGTTGTAATTTTTACAACTTTTAGATTTTGGCGTCTGCTTATATCAATTATTTTTACCGCGCTAATTTAAAATGCAAGTCCTGTGCTTTTAATAATTGTTTTTCTGTAAATTTCATGCAAACCAGGAGATGTTTGAGCACAACTAAATATTTTTTTACAAGTTTTATACTTTGTGATATAATAATTCTGAATTATAACAGAACATTTTTCTATAAAGTTTGTGGTTTTTATTCAAATTTATGTTAATTTGTGATCAACACACATTTTTCAACTATTTTATTTAATTTACAGAATTTTCTCAATCATCGCGCAGCATAGCATCGCATGTTAATTAAAAAATATCATTTTTAGTATAATTTTAAGTGACATGATGTCAAAATTGTGACATTATATCTATCAATCTGCCATAAATCTCAAATTTTTAACTAGTTTTGATAATACAGGCAGACCTTGCTGTTCGTGGGGGTTACGTTTCAGAAGAATACCGCGAAGCGTAAAACCGCGATGCGCAAGTAAACACATAAATGAATAAAACGGGGTTAGGTTCCATTAACTAGATTTATTTATACTATGCAACCTCAAAAAACCAAAACTTGTCTGCGTTTTTTTGTCTGGCAAATCTGAAGCAGAAACTTTACGCTTTGACGACATGGTTTTCCGTGTTTTTAAAATTAAACTCAATTGAATTTTCGGCAGAAACGCTCGAGAAGACAGTAAAGCTTGAACTAAAATTCCACACGTAACATAAGTCTGCCACTTGAATCTAGAGCTCGAATGTCCATTTGTTTATTCAAGATATAATTTTACAATTTGTTTCAGGTCCAATATGGTAATAAGCGATTTAAAGAAATAGGCTCGATAAGTGTGTTTACAAGTGCGTGATAAATAATGTTATTTAGGTGTTCATGACAAACCGCATACGTCTGCTTTATTTACATACAGCCGGTCTTATAAAAGTCACTAATCTGACGTTAAATTTAAATCGCTGTTAAAATAAACAAAAGCTCATCAAAACGTTGGCGCTTATGACATATTATTCATTAGTAAACAAAGTTTTATGCGTTTTTGTTTATTTTAACCGCGAATTAAAGTTAATGTCAGGTAGTGGCGTTTATAAGACCGGCCGTTAGCATGTGAAAGTTGAAACAGTTGGCAAGTCTATCTGCGAACGGCAAAGCAATCCGCGAAAGGCAAAGAAAAGGAAGCAAAAAGGTGCCCCGCGTAAAATCAAATCAGCGAACCGCAAAGCCGCGAACGACAAGGTTTGCCTGTATATACGATAAAACGTTGTAATAAAAATGCACGAGTCTACTTAGCTAAAATTTTGTTTTTCGAAATGATTGTAGATTTGAATCTACAAGATTACCGCCGTTTTTTTAAAAAACGTACATTCTTTTTTAATTTACTTAATGACTTGCCCCGTTTTTCAACTAGCATATTTAAAAACCCGAAAGAGAATGGCCGAGTGTAGACAACCCCTTAAAAAGACAAGCCCCGTTAGCTCACCGGTTAAGAATTTGGAGTCCCAATGCGAAGATACGTAGTTCAAACCCAGTCAGATACACGGATTTTTTTATTAAATAAAATTTGCAGTGGAGAACGTGTTTTTTAGCTTGCATGGGTGTTGGTTTAATAAAATACTTTTTGTAGAATCTGAAAAATTTATTGTGTATATTATTGTGTATATTTTAAAACACGCTTAATATTTTTTAAATACTTGGAAGGAATGGGTTAGTACGAAAACATTACGTCAGGGCTATCCAATGCTGAAGCGTGCTTAAGGCAGGCAGGTATAATCCTGCAAAGCCACGGTCCCCGGGGTGACGAAATCAAAGGTTGCGTCATCGGACATGCATCGTCAGCATGAAGACACAATTTTAAAAAATTTAAGCAAAACGGCACAGCGTAATTATAAAATTTGCTCGAGCACGAAATAATAGTATATTAAAGTATGAGTGGATAACAAGGTCTTTAAAACAGGCGCGAGTTTTCGAGCACGACGGCGTAGCAAGTGTTTTAAAGACCAGTTATCCACTAATACTTTACGCTATTTTTTGTTATACCTGCAATACTGGAAATAAGTTACGCACTAAAAACTTAGAAATAATTTTTGTCGTGATAAATCGAGAGGGCATAATAATATTGCTTAGTAGCAACTATAGTAGTTACGAGAATTGTTTACGTTTTTGTCGGGTCCACGTCCGTTGTTGCATTCAGTAGTTTCCTTGACAACCTTTAAAGCTCGGCGAGCTTTAATCGCCTGTTTTCGCACGCTCAGGCGTGCTTTAAAGGGCGATTCTGATGCAGGTATAATAAAAAGTAATATTTATTTATATTAAAAGCGACAAAAGTCATAAACAAAAAGATAGTTACGTAAGTTAAAAGTGCTGACAATTAAAACCTGTAGTATTTCATATACATTGTTAATTAGATTTTGCAAAACTACTTAATTTATTTAGAAACTCGCAAAACGCTTGTGTATATTTTAAAACACGTCTAATATTTTTTTAAATACTTGGAAGGAATGGGTTAAATCAAAACCAATAATTATTATTATATAACAAAGAAGTAATAAATATAGCCGAAAATGCAATTTTAAAAACAGATCACCAGACATATTTGAAACCGGCTGCGTAAGATAAATTAAAATTATATAAGATGACTCTGTTTATTTCAACAAAAAAGTAATTTTTAATTATTAGGTCTTAGGCATGGCAATTTCGCCGTTATAAATTAATGAATGTCGATTCAACAATTAAAAACAACCGACTTTATTTAAAATATAAAATCAAGTTGAAAAAATCGGCTGCACGAATGGCCTAGTCTAACAAACCTCTAGACCGCCAGGGCGTTTCATGGTACGTATGGTTAGACAGCCAGACCGCTAATACGAAGGTGCGCGGTTCGAATCTAACCAGAAACACAAACTTTTAAAATTAAATAAGACGAGAGAGAGAGGCTACGGAAGAATGAGTGAGACGGCATGACACTACGAGTGCGAGAGAGAGAGGCCAAAGAGGGGAAGCAAGAGAAAGACAGACATGTCTGCGCGAGAGATAGAAACAAAGATGGCCGACGGCGATCAATCAAAATTCATATGAGGAATTTAATTCACCGATTTTAATTAGGTCAGTTAATTACAGCAATCCGCGGTTTAATTCGCGGTTTAATTAGATCAATCATATGTGGATTAATTTAATTGAACACTTAATCCAATTAGTGGTTCCCATATACTACTTTTTAAGGAGTATTTAAAAAAATACAAAAAAATAATTTTGATTTTGCATTACTATGCAAAGATTACAGTACAAGGTCAGATATCTTGCGATTATCTACAACTTTTGTTTATAACGTGTTTTTGGAAGAGATATAGTTTTTGAAAAAATTTGCAACTGATGACTCATCATGGTGGCACCCTAAATAATATTTTCGTTTTACCCAGCTGGGCGGCTTCTTGGATGCGAATAACGGGAAAGCTCTTCCAGTTTAGTCCCATCCCACTAGTATAGCTTTGGAAATTTTGTAAGTCTGTTGCAGGTAGCAACGTGGTTCTAATTATTATAGCAATACCTTCTTTCTTTCGTCCAAGGATTAGTATGCCATCATTCTGTTCTAACATTAAATATCTTTTCTTATATATTGTTTTGTCCGGGTTTATCTTCACTCAGTGGATATGTGTTTCACGAGCATAATTAAAAGCGAGAAATGACAGAACATTGCCCTGCCTAATACCTCTTTGGTTTTATACTTGCCGAACTGGTTGGCTTTTTTCCTGCACATATATTAAGCTAAAACTAAGTTTATTTTCGTCAGGGTTACTAATTTATTATGCACCTCAAATTTCCTCATACATAACATTTACGATAACGCATCAGCTCATAACGGTATTTACGAAAGCCACGATGAAGCTAGACGACTAGCGCGTACGACATCTCACAAAAGCGGCTATGTAACTCACATAGGACCGCTGCCCAGCCCATGACAAGAGTGCCGACTAGGCTGCAGTGAAGCGAGGGGTAGTCGAACACGAAAGACACAAGGGCAACGGCGACACCACAATTCCTACACCAGAAAAATATGCCCAGGTGAACCCACCGTGGAAAAGGGAAGCATATGAATTCACTTTTTGACTTTAAACTTGGCAGTAATCTGGACAGCGAGTCGGTTCAGCAACAACGAACCTACTTTTTTAAAATCCACTTGAGCAACTGGCCAAACTCTCCTTACAACTGTAAAATATAAGCACACAAATCGCATGCACAATAGCAAAAGAAACCACAGTTAAATTAGCATGACATGTATTCACCAAACTTGAATCTGCATATAAAAAGGCACATATAAATCTGAAATATATATATACGACAGTTCGGTAATTGCGCAATGTCTTAAACTATTAACATAAATTGACCTTAATTCTGTAAATCGACAATAATTTCGTAAAACGATATGAATAGTAAACTCTAGACAAATAAACTATGTTAACTGACGGTAAATAAACTGCAAAATACAGAAACACAACTGTAACGGTTTGAGAATTACAAAAAGGTGCCCAATAAGAACTAAATGACTGAGACGTTACAACAACTGTTCGATAATTCGACGCAACGTATATATGTTAAACCGCACATAAAACGTTAATAAATAGTACAAACTATACCTGAAGAAGCTTGGTTGTGCGATAACTGATGTCCTAATGCCGCTGCAACGGTCACCATCCCCAGATACTGCATAGGACGAGACGGGAAGAAAATACTGCGGCAGCTGAACGGGCTGTCGATGCTGTGAGCCGGACACATAAGGAATTGATCCATACGAGACGGCAAGCGAAGTTCGAACGGAAGGCAGAACGATAACAAGATAACTTCGCTAACACAACACACTGCTAATGGGTCCCCCCAACAAAGGAATTCGTCTCATCGACGAAATAGGAATTTCCTACTCCAACGGCAGATCGGAGACCCCAAAAGACTTAAGGTACTCGACAACCCAAGCGAACACTCACGCCCTCGCACAGCAAAACGCGTAACGCACGGTCAAATGCAATTCGCACACAGACTGAACCTCCCAAAATGTTAGCTGGCAAATCACTCAACGAAACAAGCCGTCACACCTGCCTCGCGACACCGTCCCCGAAAGGGGCGACACCGCTGGGCTGTAGCAACACAAAATACCAAGTCACGCCTTCAGATCCCGAATGCTGACTCAGAAAAACCACGATAGGCATCTGAACGCCGCCAGAACGGGACGGTGGGAAGCGCTTCTGTGACCCGCGCGGAACACGTGCAACGATGGAAAAGATGACTGCAAGCTTGCGGGCTCGTTTGTACTCACGGGCGTTGTTTGTTAAATTTATGTCGCGGAATATTCTAGAATGCGTCTGGCAGACAAAATCGATATTTGAACCTAGCGTGTCAACGAATATAAACAAAGATACAGAATGAGCGCCTTTCAGATTCGACGACGGCGAGTGCAGTTGTGTACCCTATAAACCATTACATGCTTGCATAAAATTCGATATGCTTAAATTCAGGCGGAACAACACGAAAAACCCATATACAAGTGGTGTCGTAATTTAGAAAAATACTCTAATAGCCGTACGTGCGTACAATTTAAAATTGTCCTGACAAATTGCCAATAATACTCTAAGGCCATTTTGAATATTTAATCGTTTCTTGTAGGGCTTACGCCTCTGTCCATGTTAATTTGTCACATTATAAAAAATGTGAAGTAGTATTTATAGATGCAGTCTATGTACAAATAACTTCTTTGCATTTTAGTTCTAGAAGAATTAGGGAAGCAAATAATTTGACTTCTAAAAGATAAGTGGTGTCGCGCGAGTCACCATCCGGTATAATCTCCCGTAATATTATGAGAACGTGAAACGACCACTTTCTAAATCTAGCCATAAAAATAATAAATAGTTAATAACCGCAAGCGGTATACACGTTACACATAATCTGTGAAATTGCCGAATTCGCAAAACGGGAAAAATTTTACCTATTCCATAAAATCGGCATTGCATTTGCCGATTTCATGTATTAGGCAGAGAATTGCCAAATTCACTAATTTGGCAGCAGACATTTTTGCTATTACATGAAATAAGCAACAAATCAAGATTGAGGTTTGACGTGTTGTTTTTAATCACAGGGTGTTATGTTATAGTATCTTTTCTTGTTAAGCTATTTACTAAAATCAGATAAAATGAAGGGAACTAAAAACAGTCAACTGTAGGGTGATGAATATGAAGGCATGGTAAGAAGAATTTGAAAATTGTTGTTTCTGTCGGCTGATTACGAATACTGTTCTTATACGCTATAAGAATTTTAACCGCTATTAATCAAGGCAGTAGCGATATACTAAAATTACCAGTATTGGCATATTAGAAGTTCTTTTAAATTGATAAATTTTGTTGTAGTGACAAAAGTAAGAGAATCAACGGTAATAATAAACTATGATCAAAAATAATTTTCATCTAGTATGGCCATGGAATAGTTTCTAATTTATGAATTCAGCTACTTCTCTACTTAAATGTCAAACTTGAAATTTGATTTTTAAGTGACTCATAGTTGCATTCATAAATTAGGAACCATTCCATGGCCATACTAGATGAAAATATTTTTTGTTCATACTATATTATAACAACTCCAAGTATCTAACAATCTAATACGGCTGCAGTTGTTGTCAGACCTATAGCGAGTCAAGGTCTTAATCAAAAAGGTCACATTGACCTTATAGACTTTCAAAGATTGTCCGATGGTAAACATAGACTACATTATCAAGAATACTTAACCAAATTCAGTTTGTTAAGACCTTTAAAATCTAAAATACCTTCTGAAGGAGTCAGCGAATGGATATTTTTTTGAGATTTTGAAGCTCCACATGTTCTGCAATCTGGTAATGGTAGATAATTCACAGCAACTGCTCTTAAAGAGTTAGCTACAGTTTGACCTGAGTTAGTTCTTGTGAATCAAAGGCAACGACATCCCAAAGTCAGGAAAGTGTAGAGAAGACTAACTTTACTGTTAAAAATAGTTAATTGCTTGATTGAGAAATCATAGTAGGTACTTCGTCTTGGTCGAGTGGGCTGCAGTTTTTTTAGTGAGGGACTAATACAAAATACCATGAAGCAACACGAATTCTCCCTATCAAGCTACGTTCGGCCAATCACCCTAACCAGGTTTAAAGCTCAATTAAAACAAGAATTTTTACAAAACATTTCAAGTGGTACACAGGAAGAAACATAAATGAGTTAATAAACTCGAGAAAGTTAAACTCAGAAGCTGAATAAGTCAACAAAATTAACAATGAAACAAATTTAGAGATGCATAAAGTAACAGAAATAAGTAATGTTGACACTGCATTAATGAATAAAGAAAAAAGAACAATTGATCAAAGTAATCCAGTTTTAACAACTAATAATAATGTTCTAATTTTGAAGAAATTATAGAAAATGTAGATTTCATAATAGAAGAATATTCTATTGATACAAATAAAGATGCACATATAGAAAAAAATGTATCTAAATTTTGTTATTGATGCCATAGATATAGACTAAACAAACGAAGATAAAAAATCTGAAAGATTCTATCATCGAGCTATACAACTGTGTCAAATTGCAAGCCAAAATATTCTCAAGCAAGCTAATAAATTGGTTGGCAAGATCTACTAAAAAATTAGCTTTATTAACAATTGGGGACAATATACTTATAGGAATAAGCGAAGCAGAAAATGGAGGAAAACTGCAAATTGGAACGAAACATGGAATTATTGATAAGTGGTTAGAGAGAAATTGTTTACATCTTACAGAGTACAAGAGCCTGAAAATAAAAGATGTAACTGACAATAGAACACTGATTCGATTTGATTCTGTTAGCTTCGGTCAAGGATACAGAAGGTGTAATAGTAATGGAAAATGCGAAAGCAAGAGATGCTAATGCTTTAAGAATAAATATATTTCTAATTCAGCTTGTCGTGCTGGAAAGATTTGCAATAATCATGGATAAAGTTTTATTTATTTATTTTGAAACAGTCCAACGAATCTTTAGCTTTAGTAAGCTCTAGTGTGCGAAATGTTTGTGCACGGCTACGAAGTTAGAAATACACTTTATTGTGTTAAACTAATATTATATCATAATAATAATATCATGAACTTAAATAGTTAATATTATTATTCTTCACCTTTTATTGACTGTGTTAGTAAGAATTGAATATTTTATAGCAGGATTATTTGAACACTTGCATTGCCTATTTCACGAAATGAGTAACAGCCATGTTCGATTTTTGTTTATTACGCGAATTCACCAAATGAATTGCCGACTTTACGAAATAGAAAAATTTTGCCCATTTCTCGAATTGGGTAATTTCACAGATAGGTGTAACATATACAATTTGGATAATTAAAATTTCGCACAATCAGTAAATTATGATAACACAGAAAACTTAATCTTCGTTAGCAGAACATACAAACATGACTTACTATATAAGCCGATATTTTGACAATAATATTTACAGTTGTCTACTTGAGTTGAAAGAATTTCACATGAAAAACTTGCAATTTGGGTGTGAACTACAAGCCCAATAAATATATGTAACTCGAAATCCATTTTAACGTAAATCCAGAAAACGTTTTAAACTACTGCATTGGGTGCGTATTTGATTAATATTTTTATTTTTACTAGCAATGTATGTACTGTTTTTTGAATAAATATTCAATATTTCACATAGAAGTTTAAACAAACCAGTTTATTTTAAAAATTGTACGATACTGCACTCTCATATCTATGGGTATGTAAATGAAAACTTTGTAGGAAGTTGTGATTGGCGTACTTTTTTTATTTTAGATTTCAGTGTAAACTCAGCATGTGTTTCATCAAAAAGGTGTCTCTGTGGTTTCAACTATGTTTGGTAGTTCCCAATATAGTTCCAAACGTATCAGTAAGTATATCTCATCAGCATTATATTTTATTTAGGGCTACGGTTTTAAAACATTTCTGAATAGTAGTTTAAAAAGCTACGAATGTTGTAATTCACATATCCGTGCAATTTCCAAATTAGACAAACGTTAGCAGTGTTTAATAGAATAAAGGATTAGTTCGTGGGAGATTACTGCACTATACCTCTATTATAATTACAGCAGGAAACAGCACCAGAAATTCGAATTCCAAACGGAGCAAGAATTATTGGAACAGTTAACTACACTGAGGATCAAAACAAACAATATTTTGCTTATCAAGGACTCCCGTACGCTGAACCACCAATCGGAGATCTAAGATTTAGAGTAAGTTTTTGCACAATTACAACTTCTCAGTAAGTGCGATAACATAACTCAACGATAATTTGTAGGTTTGAAGGATTACAAAAGTAGTCTTGATCTTCTCTTGATTTTCGAAACTCACTATCAAGACTGCATCATTCATTTCGTTACGATACTCAATTTCTCTCAAAATCTCTTAGGAAATGACATACTCGACCGCGCCCTTTTTAAAATAATTAGAAAATGAATATTTTCTGTTTTAAAAAACAGTAAAAAATGAGGGTATAAAACGTTTCTTGATGCTCACGCTCGATCAGCAAACACTTTCGAGCTGAAATAACCTTTGTTAAATCCGGTTAGGAATTCTTCGATTTTTCAATACTCAATTGGATACGGAAAAGTTGAATTTTTCCAAACTAGAATGGAAAAATAAGACAAAAAAGAATCCAAACTTTATTTTTTATATATGTTAACTACAAAATTAGAGCAAAAAGGTAGAAAGAACGAGAGCAACAATTTTATGTTATAGGATAATTAAATAATGAGTAATTTTTTACCGGATTTAACAAAATCTTGTGTACAATACTTTGGGAAAAGCATGTTTTTCCAACTTTTTGTACAAATAGCTATTATTTCCACACTTGATAGACGAATAACTATTAACGTAATTGTAACGATAAGTTCTATTTCCCGGACTGAAATTACTTTCGTAAGGATAAAAATTCAGTACATTATGAAATAATAGTTATTTATGGTTTAAGGGTGCCATACAAAATTTTATCCAACAACTTAATAAATATCTAAAAACAAATTTTGTATTGACAGCCGTGAAAAGTCATAGTGACAATTTGGAAAGTAAAGAGAGATAATAGTATATTACACAACAAGTTTAGAAAAGTAAAGTTTTACTAAACGAGTATAGCTTGATTGAGTAGGAGCGAGCGAGTAACTTAAAATGCTATATAAGATTAGTAAAACTACTTTTCTTACGAAGTGTGTATACTATTTCTTCGCATTTTGTATTAATATTTATAAACAAACATTTATATAAAAGCATTGTACCACATGTCTATTAAAAAATGCGGCTGTGGAAATTCAAACGTTTGAATAAATGTTGGCACTATAAGTCTATGTCAAATTCGAAGTTAGCAGGTTAAGTTTTCCGTCAGTTTTGACACAAACTGACACAAAACCTAATCTGCTAACCTCGAATTTAACAGTGACATTACCATATAGTAAAGTGACATTTCTATGCACCAGAGTGCCACTTTATGAATCGATTTTGAATGTAGTAAAGCAGCACATTATTATACAAAATGCGAAAATAGTTATTTTTGATTCTAGATTGCGAAATGCTACTTTTGCATTCGAGAATGAGTTTTTTTGCAAGCATCGCGAGCAAAAAAACATTCGAGAATGTAAAAGAATTTCGCAATCGAGTATCAAGCAACGTTTTTTCGAAAACTGCACAGCTCCACATTAGTGGAAACTCAAAGAAAATTTTGTCTACATTGTGGCCTCTTCTTTAATTAAAGATATATAAATGTCAACATTTTTTATCAGTTTTCGAAAAAATTAATTTATAATTAGTCACCTGTAATTCGTGTTATACGTTTGGCAGTACTGAAGTGCATTGTCAGTCTATGTCAAATTCGAGGTTAGCAGGTTAAGATTTGTTTCTTATTTGACACAGGCTGATGCAAAACTTAACCTGTAAATCTCGCATTTGACATAGCCTAACAGAGTTTTAAATAAAATAAAACCCTAGGGTTTTATGGTTATACTACTCTAGGGATTTAGGGCCTACATAATACAGCTGATCAATGTAACTGTGCCTCTATAATAAGTGAGTTGTGGATAAAAACTATTTAAATTATTTGCTCACTAACAATTAATTTAAATATTTTAAAATTTCTGGCGTTTACTGATACCATCTTAGAAGTAGAATAGGTCTAACATGTACTTCGTTTTTACGAGTACGTATTTTATAATGATACTTTTACTTTAGCATAGAACTGGAAATTGCTTAGGTTACATTTACAGAGATTTTAAGACGATTATTTTATTTTAGATATTTTAATCTTATATTTATTTATGTTTAAAAAAGTCGATTTGAAATCATTTCAGAATTTTCGTTTCGTATTCAATATCGCGGTTTACTGATCTGTTCCTTTTCATTGGTAAATTGTTAAACTGTAAATCTTTAAGCATTCGAATCTCGAAAAAATATTGTTGAAAATTTTTAACAAATAGATTTAACAACCAATCGCCTAATGATGCCGAGTGTGTTACATCAAATAAACACCTCCGTTGAAGTAAAAAACGCTATTCTATTAAGTCAAAACTGTGTACTTTCTAAATTTCATTGGCATTTGGCTCGTTATATACGTTTGTAGTTGTATAAATAGCAAATAATCATAATCACATTGATATTAATAATATTAACGATCGATTTTCTTACTTAAATTATATAGCCTCCACAGCCTCTAACGGGCGACTTTTCCCAAACAATCATTTATGCAGTTCAAGAGCGTTCTGTTTGTGTGCAACCGGGATCGATTTTGCCTACGGGCTTCATCGGATCAGAAGATTGCTTGTATCTCAATGTCTACATACCCCAGGTAAGTCAAAATCGTCTTACGCATTAGATCCTTACAAATGTCGCTGGTTATCTTTAATATCCGCCATTGAAAACGTTTTGAAGCAGATGTTGCAATTCTTAGATATTGTCAGATCTGTCTAGAATTGTCCCTTATCAGCCAGTACCTTTTCAGAGTATATAGTGAAGAAACCCCAATATTTGGATAATGTTTTTAGGGGAAAAAATACATAAAAAAGACCGATAAATATAAGTTCATTCTCAACTCTTACAGAGATATTAAAGGATTTCTGTGATTTTACTGAAAACTGGGAAAAGGTATCAAAGTGAAAATTAACAATTATTTCTGCCAATAGAAGGCTTGCATATACATTATTTTAAATTTTAAGTATTGCTTTAAGAGGGCGAAATGTTTTTGTTAGAGCTTTTTAACGAACAAGAATTTGGTTATAGTCTGATTTAGTTAAAAACTTGTTAGTTCGTTTTAGGTTTCTTTTCTGAGAACCACTAGTCTTTGTGTAAAAACGTAAAATATATAAGGTGTTAATAATATCGACCACTTAAAGCCATAGGTAAAAATAAAATAAAAACAGTTGAAAATGTTAAGCCTGGCATTGCCAGACGAACTCTTGGACATCACTTAAAATTTTGCTTAATTTGTTTTTTAATATATCCGCCATTTTGTCTTTGCTTCTTACGAGATAGGAGGGTGGTTCTTCAGACATTCTTATCCATCTTTTTCATATGCTATCCAAATTTGAAGTTAAAATTTAAAAATTCCGAAAAAATGCCCAAATAGGCAAAAATATACATATACAATATACCCGTCCACTCTCAAAGTCGAACATAGGCAATTAACATTAGTGCATTCACTCGTTCTTTATTGAAATAATTCAGTTTTCTGTAGATAATTTTAACAGACGTTGACAGAAAATACCTGTTTTTTCGCCAAATAATTACCAATTTTTTTGACAAATGCTATAAAACTTGAAAAGCAAGGCATGGCATATTTAAAAATTCCCAAGTTTTAAATTAGTATTTTAAAATAAAAATCGCATCTTGAATATTATTATTGGTACCATTCGATGCGTAATAATTTTATCTTTCCATTGATACCATTACCTTCCCTGTAAGTTGAATTGGCGAGCAGGAATCTGCAAAAACGTTGAATACAATGTTAATCGCCTATGTTCGACTTTGAGAACGGACACCCGGTATACATATCGAAGTTTACCCTCGATTTTGTCTATGTTTCTTACGAGATAGGAGGTTGGTTGCTAAGACATCCCTATTCTACTTTTCCATGTTCTATCTGAATCTAAAGTCAAAATTTAAAAATTCCGAAAAAGCGAACCTACATTGGACACATCATCAACCCAGATTTGTCCACTGTTGAACATAGGTCCCTCTCATTTGTCTCCATGTATTTTTATCCTGTGCCTTCTGTATCCAGTTTCCACCGGCGACTGTACGAATATCATCACTCCATCTCTTTGGTGGTCTTCCTACACTTCCTACCCTTTGTCAGTCGAGGTCTCCATCTCAGCAGTTTTGAGGTTCAGCGAGTCGATTCGTGTAGCGCTATATGCCCCGCCCATTGTCATTTTGCCTTGGCCACTCTTTGCATTATATCTGGAACTTTGGTTCTGAGCCTTATATGTTCATTTCGTATTTTATCTCTTAAGCTTACTCCTAACATCTCGCGTTCTATGGCTCTCTGATATACCCTTAACTTTTCGGCACTTCACTGTGTGGTTGTCGCTGTTTCTAGCCCATAGGTAGCCACAGGCAGCATGCACGTTTCGTATACTTTCCTTTTTAGATTGATGGGGATGTCTATGGTTTTCAGTAAATGCTGCAATTTTCCAAATGCTATAAAGATCTTTACTCTTTTTCTAATTTCGACCGTTTGATTTTCTTTACTAACCGTAATTGTATGGCCCAGATAAATATACTCCTCTACTTTCTCTATAGGTTGGTTGTTGATCATAATGATTCTATCGCGGTTTGTCATTACCTTAGTTTTGTTTATATTCATCTTTAAGCCTACCTCCTTGGACGCCTTATCCAGCTGCTGTAGCATAGTTTCTAGTTCTCCAGCATCTTTGGCAATTAACACTGCATTATTCGCGAATCTCAGGTGGTTTAAGAAGCATCTATCAACATTGATGCCTTTATCCTCCCAGTTCATTTGTTTGAAGACATCTTCCAGCACCAATGTGAACAATTTGGGATACAATTTGTCTCCCTGGCGGACTCCGTTCTCAATTCTTATTTTATTTGTCTGAAGGTCTTTATTTATCTTTATGTGTGACGTAGCATCTTCATACACATTTTTGATTAACTGCGAATACCTGGAGTCGATTCTCGCGTTATTCAGTGCTTTTATGACAGCGTTCACTTCGATGGAGTCAAAAGCCTTCCGATAGTCCACTAATGCCAGGTGAATGGGAGTGTTATATTCAGTATTTTTTTCAATAAGTGTTCTGATGGTCTGAATATGGTCTAGGGTATTAAATCCCTTTCTAAGGCCTGCTTGCTCTGCTGGCTGGACACATACGTCGAAACAATTAACGAATTCAGATATGACTCCGTTTTATAGAGTTCGTGATAAATAATAAAAACTTACATTTTCTATTAGTAAAAAAGGTCTACCAATTTTTATTTTAATATTTTTTTAGTTTTCAGTAGTGGCAAAAACCTAACTTAAACCCCCCTCTAATAACTTCATAAAGATTGTATGTCTATCGGACACATTGTCCAAATAATTGGGTTTTCTCCCCAATCACCCTGTATATTCGATTAGCTTATCGATACTTCCTCCTATGCTCGTACATATTTCGTTTATTAGCTCATTGCTGTTTATTATGTGGACTTTAAGTGTAGTATTACATATTTCTTTCTTTCTATCTCACCAATTTTGTGTTGATCTTTTTCATTATTTTGATATGGCTGAGTTAACTACTTTTCTACTGATTTATAATTCTGTGTTCCAGTGTATACAGTTATCTGCTCTGATAATTGTAGATTGTTCGCCATACTCGTATGTGTAACTTCTGCAGCCCTAAGAAAAAAATGTTCTCATTTCTTTAAATAATTCATCTATTAATATCTTCTTTGCATGGCCAGTACCTGCAACTTTTACTATTCGTATAATTGCTGGATGTTCTGGTTGCAGCTAGTAAATAGACATTTCTTCCTTTTTCTCAACATCTATACCATAAAATCGGTGGTCTCTTTGTTTGTATGTTTGTTCGCTATCTCCTCCGACTGGACTGATTAAGTTGTATGATGGCTTAAAAGTGCGTTAATAATTAGATTTTCAATGGTATATTTGTATCTTTCAGTATATTTTTCCAATAGTTACTTCAAGAAATACAAGAACACGAAGAATAGTTACACGTATACACCTCCTAGATATAATGATATTATTGAAGAAATGTTATAGTTGAACGTTTTATGTTTGGAGTTTGTGTCTATTTATTAAATGGCTGTATCACTTTTAGTACGAGCTTTTGAAAAATATTCTATAATAGCTTTTATCATGTTGTCGTAACACCACCTCTGTGGCACAGTGAGTAGAGTGCCTGGGTTGCAACCAATAAGTCCTCAGTTTGAAGGTCAGTATTTAACGGGATGACAATGAACGTCACGCTTCTCTGAGCAAGAGGAATAACAAAGCTATACAAAAAAACCTATACACACTTAAACTTGGGGATAGAATAACGGGCCTACTTTAGGGCTACGTGCGCGTCTACTTGGTTCATCCTCCACCGAAAAATCTGAAATAGAAGAATATTTTTTCTTAGGAATGTCGTCTGTATTATTTTGATTTTTGAGAGTAAATAGATGTGAAATTTTTTATTTATCCGAAGCTAAGTAATATGTGAGCAATATTAACCAGTATTCGTGTCAAACAGGCATCGCATGATTGTTCTTTGGCTTTAGCGAGTCAAAATTGATCGTATTTAGAGTAACATGGGTACTACTAGTCGAATGTATTTTTTTAAAGTGTGGGTAGTTTCAGATAGGAAATAGCTGTCATCTATTTGGCGCTTTATCTAATTCTGAGCTCGGTACTGTTCATATAATTTTGAATCTTTAGGTTCCCAATAACAGCTCTTTACTTCCCATCATGGTATGGATTCATGGTGGCGGCTTTCGAACTGAAAGTGGAAATTATGACATATACGGCCCTGACTACTTCCTTAACGAAAACGTGATAATGGTAACACTAAACTATCGACTAGGAATATTCGGTTAGTATTTCAAAGTTATTTCGCTTTATTTTACAATCACCACTTGTCTTCAGGATTTTTCAGCACAGGCGATGCTGCATCTACAGGAAATCAGGGCCTAAAGGACCAGTTGGCAGCCCTGAAATGGGTCCAGGAGAACATCCAAAGCTTTGGAGGCGACCCGCAACAGGTTACAATCTTCGGACAAAGTGCGGGAGCTGCCAGCGTGTCCTACCTCTGTCAGACGCCCTTAGCTGAAGGTGTCTGTGGCTAGCACTTGCACAGCTTAAACTTTTAATGCATGATTCTTTACAGGCCTCTTTCGATCTGCCATTCTTCAAAGTGGAACCAGTGTAAATTCTTGGGCTTTGACTAGAAATCCAATGCTGGGCGTCAATGCGACGCTTGCAGCTTTAAATTTGACTTTTTCAACTTCTCAAGCCCTGGTGGATGTGATGCGACGAACAGATTATAGAATTTTACAAAGCGTGGCTACAACAGCAGAAGATGGGGTAAACCTGAGATATATGTAGAATAAGCCAATATCTCCAAAATGCACTTCTTGTAGGTCATCCTAATCCACGGCCTCACGGAAGGTCTTGTCTTTGGCCCTACCATAGAAATCGATCATCCTGAGGCAATTATAGTTAATAAGAGTCATGAACAGCTAAGAAGAGGGCTGTATCATCGCATACCTTATATGATCGGACACACTTCGCTAGAAGGAGTAGGAATCATCGATGGTAAGTATATAAACAACTATTAATTTACTAGTCTGTATTCGTACAGAATAGAACTATTCCATGTGTTTAGTCCAACCGAACCTCGGATCTTTTGATAAGTTGACTTTGCTATCAGCCTGTATGCCCAGATTATCTTTCCAACTATTGCAGAACCGCTACGGACTTCTTTTGCCCTTATGTCGGTGGTATCTTGCGATTTTATTCTTTTTCTTCTTCTTTAGTCAACATTTACCGTTCGTATGCCTATACTTATATGCGCTTCCTCCATTTCGTTCCCCCGTGGTGGGGCATCTGTTATCAACTGTTACAAAGTGCAATCTCTATTCCTTAAGAGCGATACATAATACACAACACTTATTTAATTGTTCTACATATATAAGTTCTTTCTTTTTTGTAGTTTGCACTTTTGTTCTGAGCTTGCGTAACAATAAGCTGTGATGTGACCCTATATCTGACGAGTTTAGTGTCTTTACAATTAATATTTGTGAAGGGTGTATATGCTGGTTTGATAAGATATAGTCGAATACAGTCGACAGTCTACGCTACCTTCTTGTGTTCTACCAAGTGTACTTATGTTGGATTTTATGTTTTATTCTTAATAAGCATTAAAAATTAATCTTTAGATAAATATGTGATTGATGATATGCTTTTAGCCCTGGCTCTTGTGCGGCTCTATGTAATTTTTTATGTTCCGGTAAGTCTAAATATACCCGGATATGCTATATTTACTCGAGGTTTAGTAAACGCACGAATTGAAAGTCGGTACGGCCCAGGCCTACTGCGCACTGACGATCAAGTCATTCAGGTAGGTGGTTACAGTTTTGGTAGTTATGGCAAATATAATCTTAAATCTAATGCTCTTAGCTATACAGTGATGATCTGTTCGTGCGGCCAATACGTGAAGCAACTCGATTGTATTCACGAAACGCACCTGTGTACTTTTACCGATTTTCTTACGATGGTCCTTTGGGATCTAGGAACAGAACTAAACCAGGTACAATATTATTTACTATTACATCATTTACGGACACTTTTCAACGTGTTCTATAACTTCAATTTTGCAACAGGGGTTGCCCACGCCGACGAACTTAACTATATGTTTAGAAAAGCCGCCAATCCAACAAACATCGCACCTTCTGATCTACAGACGAGATATAGATCAGTTAGGCTGTGGACGAATTTTGCCAAAACTGGGTATGCATAAACATGTTCTAAGCTAGACGTTTTGTTTATCGATGTCGTTCCAGTAACCCCACACCTACAGCAACTGATGCTCTGCTTCAAAATGTCATTTGGCCGTTGTCGAATTCAGCAGGACCCAACAATTTGGCTTATCTAGATATCGGGCCCAATTTATTGCCTCTTACCAATCCGGACTGGGATATGTTTCAATTTTGGGTTAATCTATTTAACACATTTGGAAGACCTCCCTACAGCACTTACTGAACAGTAGCTTGCACTGATAAAGCATATTGAAATTTCTTAAGAGTAGTTAGTATACAATAGAATTTAGAGTTATATAACTTTGCAACTTGTTTTCGTTTGCAAGTTCTAGAAATTGTTTTCTTTCTGTAAGTATTTGGTACATGTCCGTTGACTTGCTCTATAAATATTAAAATGAGAAAAAAAATCAAGATTAATTGGTCTTACTATTATTGTAACGTTAGATTCCGCATAAATTTTATTAAACATTAAAAATGTATTTAAATTTATGCATCGCCTAATCAAGCGTTACATCTATCCGGCGTTAGAATTTAGGATAACACAAAGGCTCCCGCTATGAGCAAAGTTGCCCTGAATGATTGATCGCGTCGGTTTCCCTTTCCAGTGACAGCTAGGACAAGTACCACGATAACTCGGCAGACAAGGTATAAAAGAAGATTACAGGGCCAGTTCAAGACACTTGAGATTATTCCCCCTTGAGTCCACCAGCCCTAATCCTGTCCTCCTCCTTTCCTATCCGGGTCCTCCAACTGGCAGATAGACCTGTCAACCGGGGCAGATCAAATTTACCAGTCCAGGCTTTAAGGAAAGTGGCAGACAGATTTGTCAACTCTTAAGCTAAATTATTAGTTACGAACGCATCCCAAAAAGCAGAGCTCGAAGTATTCGATTTTACTTGGCAGATAGACCTATCTCTTGAAATTAGGATCCTCTAGGCCTAAATCCTAGCTTGACAACTAAACCTGTCTTGTAGGACTAATTGCTTAAAGCGATCATCGTCGCTCCGCTCCTGAGCACGATTCCCAGCGTTTAGAACCGCTTCACCGAGGTGGTTCAATCCGAATCATAAATATACTAACATACCTGTAATTAACCATGTAAAAGCCGACAGATACTTCCTGGAATATCCTCTTTGAAGGTCCATCATCGCGGCCGAAGCTCATGTTTGCCCGCCGGTCCCAAGAAATTTTCCGGCCATTCTCGGACTAATTAAAAACGCAAGAATTCATTTTTGCGTTATAACTGGAGGCCTGGATTTACACCATAAAGCACCGTCACCACTTACTCCTGTAAATGCACCACCTAGAAAACCCAGGTAATGCGTAACTTCTGTCCTTTGCACATATTTTGTTAAAGCCAGAAACGTAAACAAACTTCGACATTTTGGTCATTTCATATCGCCTTGAGTGACGTCGCCGGCCGGCGCAAGAGGTGCAGCGCCAACGCCTAACTCCAGCCAGACCCCGAGAAGATTGAAGACCACAACACTCGACTAGTGCGTGTTAATTGGGTTGCGGAAGGACCAGAAACAACAAAACGTATTTCCCAGAGAAACTGATAGATTTTCATTAATGTACAAATCACTTATTTACGAATTTCGTCTTATTTTGTAACTATAGTTAAGAACAACATATGTATGGTAATTACAAGGTGTTTTTCCTGATTTTGTATATATATAGGAGTTGATAGAACCTATTTCTCCGATTAGAGTTACCCGTGATAGAAACCCAGAGCGCCCTTTCGAAACGTTGCATTATCATCAGCCGTTTTTATTTGTAAAGGTTTGTGAATTTAAAGGCGAAATCTCCTTTAATCTTCAAGAGCATCAAATAAAATTATTTAACTAATATAAGAAAAACTAAACAAATCATTGAAGAATATCACAACTAAAAAAATGTAAATGAATAAGAACTGTAATTAAGAAGCTATAACTAGGAATTAATAATCGCAGCCAGATAAGAAACAGGTTCAATCCTACTACTATCAGATGATATACTTGTTACGTGTTAAAAGCCTATTGTATTAGAGTTATTAGTTTACGGTATATATGGCCATGAATAGACGATTAATTGGAAAAACGCAGTCGAAAAGTATAAAAATTTATATCCGAGTTGCAAGGGTCTTTTAAAAAAGAAAAGAATCGGTGACATGAGAAAAACATTGCTGTGCATTAAGGGTTTCGTGGTAAAAATATGGTGAACCCGGTATTTGACGTTCTTCGTAAATGATATGTTGATACTAACGAAACATGCTTGAGGCAGATTTTGAGAGCGGGTACCACTTTACAAAGGAATTAGCTCCAAGTCATGTTGACTGATTAAGGAACCACGAAAAGCGTTGCATAGTTTTTGCTTGTTAGTACAGGGTATGTATAATTATTTTGGAACTATATTATTCTATTTTCGTTATTGGAAATTATAGGGACAAGTTTAGGGCGATGTAATCGCATTAGTTTGAAAATATCTTCCAACAGACTTCACTACGGGGAGAGAGTCGTGCGGTTGATTGCTGCCAACTGACAGCTGACGTTTAGCGGCTGACAGATGTAATGTAGCATGCTGTGAGAATGCTTAATTATTTTCAATTAATATCAAGATATCAAAAGGGTATCATGTGATAACAAATGTAGGAGAATAACGGGTGGCAGTAAATATTAGCAACCAAGAGGTTGTTGACAAGAGTAAAAAAGTTTCTATAATTTAAAAGAATCTCCATCAAAATAGTCACATTAAAGGTCTAATAATACCTTTAATTGTGAGGATATAATTCAATTTGATACGTGTTAGTAAGAATAGCCTTCTGCACGATCAAATACTGACCAAGGGGTCAATATTAGTCTTCACATAGTGAGTTGGAGATTTATAGAAGCCATTTCAAGTGGTCATTGGTGTACAAGCCATCAGTTTAGTGAGTGTTTGTGTGTTGGGCATGCTGCAATACCGTTTTAAGAAAATATTAAACGGTCAAGTCTGTCTACAACGAGTTTTTATGGGTCATCATCATCTCCAAGTAGGTGTTTGACGACTTCGATCAGTGTGAAACTGATATTAGAGCAACATCCCAAGTACGAGTTTGGCTGTTGAAGGTTAGTGTATTATAGTAACAGTTTGGATACGGCAAATTTAGAATTTAAAACGTGTATTTAGATTTAGAGAATCTTAGAATATTAAGTTTTCTAAATTAATATGGTGATTTGAGTACTCGACGGTTTCGATCTTTATAATTAGAAATTTATCATTTTGGTCTAGTTATTTTAAAAAGTATTTAACCGCATTTATTGGAACTTTCATTTAATTAAATAATTTTGACAACTTTAATCTGACTATTAATTTGTAATGTCAATTCAAAAGTTTAATACACTATAACAGTTAATTAGATTCAAACTCAAGTACTAAGAGTGTGATTTAAAATAATCAAACTAATATTTATTTGGTCATTCAAAGTACCATTCATTAATACAGTATATATATTTGACATTAACTCATTCAGCTGGGAAGTACAGAGAGTCTCAATTGCTAAATAAGCTGGCTAGCCGAGGTATATTTAAACATGACATAATTTCAAAGTCAATTATGAAAGTATGATATATGTCAATATATGATTCAGTTGAAAGCAACAAGGTAAGTGAGAATTATATACATTATTATTGATATTACTTCTGTGAATTAAGCAAACAGGGTAGATATCACTAATTTTTATTATACATTAAAATCTCCTACAAAAGGGGTGGTGTAATACAGAGTAAGCGTTTAGGAGAGCAGATCATCCTCTTGGTCAGTGATGCATGCTGGTTAAGCTTCTGAGAGACTAGTTGTCAATTCCGCAAGCGTTATCGATTACAGATAAGTGAATTAAGGTTTAAAACTGTGATATTTCGCATATGTTCAAAGTGGGAACAGTTTATAACCCCATAATTGTCCACTAGCTAATGAATAACTGTGTGTTAGTATTAGTCAGACAAAGTAGTCAAAAAAAAAAGTTAATTGGAGTAACCTCAAATGGGGTGCCGCTTTTGATAATTCGAAATATGATTAGATAGGAAATTGAAGCTGACATTTTTTCCATTTTATGCAAAAATAATAACCAAAACAAGAAGTATTAATAAATCTATATAAAGAATTGCTGCTTTCATTTAATCGTTAAAGTTTCAAAGATTGTAATGTCCTATATATATATTATAAGTTTTCTTTCACCTATATAAGTGTACCTGGGAGTAATAAAACTTGTTGGCGCCCAGATAATTAGGACTTTCCGTCATTAAAGAATACACAACGTCTCACTGAAGCTAGTGACGGGCCCCCAAATACACTTTTATAGCGTATGATTTTTGCAGTCAAATATAAAAGGCTGACCTAAAGGTAAGAGAGAAACTAACATACTATATCGCATATTTTTAATAAATATTGAAAACAATAATATGATATATATTTAATCGGTTTCTAATTTATTGAAATGGATTGTTTTATATAATTTCTAAAAAAAATTAAATATTTATCTTTATCTCGGAAACTACTACATTTTTCTACACAATTCAAGTACGCCTTACGTAAAATTAAAATATCTATTGAAATATCGTACGTTTGATACTAAATATTTAAAGACACCAAAAATATCACCTATATCAAGTGAAAAGTCGTGTAGCTACCTCTCCCTACACAGATGTAATTTCAGTTACACGAATTTGAGAAAATTTATGAAGCTACGTTATGTCATGTTAAATTTGAACTTGTGAAGAAAATCTAAACATTAAAATAAAATTTTTAGAGCGAGTAACTTTTTAGGGGTGAATTTTTGACGAGTTATATGACTCTGGATGCCTATTTTGATAAAAATACCTAGTATTTCTTTAGAGCTACACAGTGTCCCCATTTTTTTGGAACACATTTTATATACAGAGTGTCCGTTACAGCAGTGTTAAAAATACGTTTCCAAATTTTAAAAAAGGATATTGCGTTGAAAGATTGAAAGATTCAATATGGCGATTTTTGGCCTCAGGGCTAGCACGTCGCTCGTCGGAGCGAGCCTCCGTGCTACGCTATGATGAAGTCGCCCCAACAAAGATTAAACCGGGACTGTTGTTCGAGTGAGTTGCAGTGTGTTGTGCGGGAGAATTGTTAGACCCATAATGTAGGAAATCCAGTATCGTCGAATTAAGTAGACTAATTCTATAACGGCTAAAACCGGATTTACACAGAGGTTTCCTGACGATAAGTAGATATTATACGGCTACCCCCCCCCTGCCTCCCGCATACGCCACCAGAAACAAATTGTTATTACGTATGGCCGCCCATCGTTAGCAGCTTAAATCTAGACCCCATCTCCCAAGCGGCAGCTTCATTTTTCTCCTGAGCTTTGCGACTAGGGAATACGTTCCCGCATCACCATCACGCTCTGCCAGCTGTTAAGTTAGTGTAATATTGTTTACTGCATGCGTATTGTGTGTTCGAAATCAAGGCATTCATAAATGATTGGGGCTCACTTAATAGTTAATGATACCCGTTGAGCTTCATATTCTAAAAAATTTGTTAAACCGTTAGCCTTTAAGGCAATTACATATTGACTAATTAACCCAGCATTGACGGCTTTAATTTATAAAGTTGGCTTTTTCTGGCGACGTATCTAAGGGTGCATTTTATTAATTTGTATGTAGAAGTAGACTAAGTATACTTTATTCATGCAATATATTTGTTTATTAAAATCATTTATTTGTTTCATTGTGTTACTAGCTGAAACCCGCGGCATATGCCGCATTTAAAATGTACAACGAATTTAATAACTTTTGTTGCACTAAAGAAAGTTTTAAAAGCACGCTAGAGATTGGCAGTAAGGAAAAGTTCAAAAAAAAAATTTTCAAATGGAAAGTCTCTGGAAAGGAAACGCTTGCCTCTGGAAGGCGTCCTAATTAATACTACGTTGTTGGAACGCAGTAACAAAAATGGCGGAAAGAATTAATGCTCTTATGAGATTATATGTGAGAATTATTTGCGCCACCGAAATAATTTTCAGCTGCCTGCAATCTGTGTTTCTTTTCAGGTTTAAGCCGTTGAGGCGTTGAGCGTCATAAAAATATAAATGTGGTAACTCAAGTCTCCAGTTACGCCGTTACTGTTATTGTTAAATAACTCGATTAATTATTATTTCTTTGTCATTTTAAACTGCCATTATTATTATTATCTCTATAATAGTTTCCATCAGTAACTGTTTATAATGTTTATATGCTAGCAAGTTAATTTTCTTCTTAAATCGCTAGTGAATTAATAGTAGATTGTTCTACAAGTTAAAAAAAGTGAGAATTTTCCAGCGAATGTAAAAGTTTTACGTGAGCATGGAAGAATGACGCTGTAGCCCGCGCGCATTTAAAGTTTTGCGTGTTAGATAGATATACTTTATTTGTGACATTACAAAAAAAATTCTTTTACACACGTCTACTATATGGCAAATGCTACACCAAATACATACAATATATACAGTTCACATTTAATTATATATATTTATTCCTAATTCAGTACGTAAAACATGCTTAGAGGCACATTTTTGATAACGGTGATAAAACTTAGATTAAATTTAGATTTTAGTTTATTGGCATACATGTTTAACGTCAGCGTACAAACAATTTCCAGAATATTTTATACCACATTGAATATTATGTATCATCGGATGAAAATGTTTATTATTTGGCCTGAACGAGATCAGGTGATTAAATCAATGCCAGAATGCTTCAAGGTAGCATTTGGCAACAAGATTTCAGTAATAATCGATTGTTTTGAGATGAGAGTGGAAAAATCAAGTAGCCTTGAATTACAATGTACTACATGGTCTACGTACAAACAACATAATACGGTAAAGGTACTAATAGGCATCACTCCTCCTGGATCAATATTATTTATATCACATGGATATGGTGGCAGAATAAGCGATAAAGGTCTAACAGAAGATTGTGGGATTTTAAACAATCTCTTGCCAGGAGATTTTGTATTGACAGATCGTGGCTTTTTAATAAAATACTCCCTAGGACTACATATGGCCACAATGATTACGCCTGCTTTTCTAAAAGGGATACGGCAGCTCGATCCAAGGGATATAGAATCAACCAGGAATATAGCAAGCGTGAGGTAGTGCAAGTATATTATTACAATAATTATCTTAACTACCTATATCTTTTTTTCAGAATACACGTCAAACACAATATTGGAGTCCTTCGTCAAAAAAATACAGTTCTTCACGAAACGATGCCCATGTTCCTGGCGAAAAAGAAAACTGACGATGTTGCTGTGGTAGATCAGATATTAACAGTTTCTTGTGCCCTCGTAAATTTATGCCCTCCTATAATTGTATAATTATGAAATAAATCTTATTAACAAAGTTAATCTAATTATTTTTACTTTAATAATAATATTAATAATATCTACAAAAGTATTAATAGTTATTTAGACCACAAGTGTTACAAGTGCAACTTTTTTTCACAAGTGTGGAGGGTTATTAAACGAGGCGCAGCCAAGTTTAATATTCCACACGCTTGAAAAATCAGCACGCTAACACGAGTTGTCTATAAGATTTTTTAAAATTTCATTAAACATTCCAATCCAAGCCTATTTTGTATAGAATTGTATTTGCCTTCATTTTAGTCAAGTGCGTTGGTCAGTTCTGGTAACTAAGGAAACGTCGATTGGTAACTAAAGAAACGTCCAATTAGAATCGTTCATTCCTAAATTAAAAGCAAAGTATCACTTTTTTTCACTGAGTGAAAAAAAGTGGCACTTAACACACCGAAATTAATTAAAAAATGAGTTAATTATCAGTTCTGAGTGTCTTTTCCAAAGTGTGCGAAAAAGTTGTGGCAAATCGAATGGTATCGTTCCTGAATAAATATAGTCAAATTTATATCCATTCGGAGTCACGTGATAATCTAGTAATTTTACGTATGTCGATTCTTAAAAATGCAATTTTAGGGAAATAAATGACGTTCCGTTTTGTAGCTTATCCTGACATATGCCTATTTCTAAAACAAGGTTGCTACGGGTTTATTCTCTTATATGAAATTAAACTGAATTTACAGGTTAAAGAAAACCTGGTGCGTATAGCAAATTTTAAGTTAATTTCTGTGCATGCATATTCTGTTATAGAACATTGCCATTTGAAGCCTATTTCCTTGCACAATCTATTTAGGGAAGAAACTGAATGTGAAAAATCTCCTCCAGATTCTTCAACCAAGCATTTTTTAGATTTTTTATGGTTACAAATTCTTTAGCTACATACATTTTATATATAGTGTCTTGACTGCTTCGTCGACTTCCGTTTTTGCATTCTTCACTTTCTGGCTCATATTTTCGGTACATTGTGCTTTCCGAGATATTTAACGCAAGAGAAGCACGGCGAACAGCGTTGGAGGGTGAAACTGTTGATTTACTTTTATTAATATTGTACTCTCCATAAAAAACAATGCATAATATTCAAATTAATTGTTGTGACTGCTCGTTATACCGCATGTTCGATGGTTTCTTTTAATTTCCAGTTTTCGGCTCGACAATTTTAGGTTTTATTACCCTTATCTCAATAACTTACACGAAAAATATAATCTGACAGATTAGAAACGTCAAATTTTTAAAATTAATTTTATTAATCGTCATGCCTTTTTTTCAAATTTCTTCCATTTCATCTATTTTACTAAAGATGAACAGTGACAGACAAAGGTCACGTGACTCCGAATGGGTATAATTTTGACTATACAATCTGTTCTCCGATACACAACACGGCTTCAGACAGCTCAGATCTACAGAAACTGCTCGTTTTAGCCTGCTCCGCTATGTTTATCAGCAACTGGATAATGGTAAATTTGTTGCATCAATATTTTTCGACATATCGCGTGCATTCGACACTGTGAATGTGGAATGCATTAGAAAAAAGTTATGTTCCTTAGGCATTCGGGGCCCACTGCTTATGTGGCTGATATCTTTTCTTACTAACAGAAAACTGTTTGTTAAAATTAATGATGTAACGTCCACCACTGTCCGTATAAACTTAGATGTTGTTCAGAGCTCGGTATTAGGCCCCTTGCTGTATCTATTGTATGTTACCGATTTGCCCTTACATGTTACATGCGCGCAGATCGTTAGCTTCGCTGACGACACAGCCTTCACTGTATCTACCGATACGGTAAAGGAACTCACTTATAAAATTGAAATTTGTCACCTGGAGTTCAAAACTGGTGCTTAAAAAATCAACTTGTACTCAACATGAACAAAACTGTTTGTGTGAACTTTAATGCCTTGAATAATATAAAGGGTATTCCATATAATTCCCAATTGTGCGCTTATCTAGGCATATGTATCGATTCTAATCTCGACTGGAGGGAACAAATAAACTTAGTTTTCAAATTAGCAGTATTTGCGCAGCAACATATGCATTATTTTTCAACGAGTAACAATACTCATCAATATCCCACCAGACATGGTGACCTGTTAGCCATACCTAGGCGTCGGACTGCTGAATTTAAAAAGTCCCCCATTTATAATTGTATTAAAATCTACAATTCGCTACCGATATATATTAAATCATATAAAATCGATAAATTTAACTTAAATCCATTTTAATTAAAAAGTGTTTTTATGACTACCACAATATTGTACTACATTAGGTATTACTTTTATCTGACAATGTCCATGTCACTTTTGTAGTTGATCTGTTGACAATAAACGATACTTACTTACTTACTTAAGGATCTAACGTTAATACTATCCACCACCATTTATTATGTAGAATTATTTGATTATCTTTTTCTGCATGTGGCCAATTAATAAAAAGCAAAATTAGAATATCACATACCAAATAGTTATTAAGGTATCAAGGGGCATTATGAGCAAAATAAGAGCCCAAGATTGTTAGTGTACTAACCGAGGGGCTTTGGCCCGAGGTGTGTACAACAATCGCGGGCTCTTAGCTCATAATGCCCATAGTGCCTTCAAGGTTTTATGTCCTACCAATTTTCTTACCTAATTCATATTCAATTCATATAATTACTATGCTATGGTATTTAGGATTGATCTAGTTAGCTGATCTAAGTTAGATTTGTGACATTAGGGGCCGGTTGCAGAAAGCAATGTTAAGTCTGGTGTTAGCTAACATCGCGTCAAAGTGAACAAAATCGCATCAAATTTTGTTTACTAATGTATTAGTTACCATAAGCATTTGAGATTTGATTCGTTTTTGTTCACTTTGACGTCGCGTTAGCTAACACCAGACTTAACATTGCTTTCTGCAACCGGCCCTAGATGAGCTGTCATTAATTTTCATTGTGACAGTGGTGCATAATTTTTGAAATAAAGGTTGTATCCATGGAAACAAATACTGTTAATTTTTCATAATAACCCTAGTGTTCTTATGAAGAAAATAATTGCCCTGGAGCGTTATTTTGTATCTAAGATACCTTAAAATAGAGTCATTAATTTTAATTAATGTACTGGTAGGACATAAAATTATTTTTTGTAATACCTACTTGTTAAATATTTCTTTAAGGACTGTTTACTACTGCGTAAGCAACCTCTTTACGGCCCGGCCGTAAAAAGTGTCCGTAAAGACCACGGCCTGCTAAATTGTATGCCGAACGTCAAAGTGACGTTTGTCACATAAATCCAGCAGCAACCAAGCCTTCAACTCCACATAGAAGAAGGCGCAAAAGACTGCTATAACTCCTGAACATACGCTAAAATAACTTGCTCATTCACAATCTTAACGTCTTTAGGAATATCTTCATCATTTTCTACAGATGTCATAAGTTACGAGCTGGTTACAACTTAAAACTGCTTATAGCCATACACAAAATTGGAAATAAATGACATTTATAAACAACAGTTGCAACGTTCTACGCACTCTCAATCATTCTAAAACGTCATTACACAAACCTAGCGTTTTGATGAAAATAAAATAGAAAAATATAGATATGACCGAATTGTATGTAGGTATTACAAAAACTATTGTACAATACGCGTCCGTTAGGGCCTTTACTGCCTCGCCAGTATTATTCGACTCGCTCTTCGAGCTCGTCTCACAAATTCTCTGGCTCGGCAGTAAAGGCTATCCTAACGGACTTCTACTGTAAAATACTAAAATAGTACCGTTACATTAACAATCAATAAAATTACACATGCTGTCTATACAACATAAAAGAATAATTAATGTCTAAATTAAGTAAGAAAAATAATTTTAATGCATAAAGTATAAAGGATATTTAGAAGCTATTTAATGTACATTAACAATCAAAATATTTACACAAAATAATTCTATTTTATTTACAGAGTTCACATAACTACTTTCCTTTAGGAATTTTTTTTAATTGTAGGCATGCTGAATGGTACAATTTTATTCTACATTTTCTGTCAGAATATTTTACCATTTGTTCGCCGTCGTCTGGTTTCCTACAGTGACACCATAGCTGCAATCCATAATCAAAATAGGTACATAACATTGTAACATATAATTCACAAAAATACAAACCTCTTCATCATCGGTGCCTATTACAATGTCACTGGAAATTGAACCAACACCTATAGCTCGCATGTCCATGGGGATGTCATCTGAACTTGGACCAGCACTCGTAGATGGCATATCCATCCGGAGATGCCCCAATCTGTGGGTACTGTCGGTTTAGACATAGACCTATTGTTTGCTACCAAAATGTATGTGGGTTTTCTCCGTCTTATTAGTGTAAGCTTTTTCATGTTCACAACCATAAACTGTAGCCGTCGTCTTAAAGCGAGTTGCTAAGGGATAACATACTGAACGTATCAAGGACAGGGATGGTTTTTCCAGTTTTGTTCTGTGAACGCCTTTAAATTTTGAAGCCGTAATTCGACCAGCTCTGTATTGGTACCACGCAGCAGAATTTGCTTGCTTATTAGTATCATTTTCGAGTTTGCGGCATTCTTCGATGAACAATTGGACATGCTCATATCTAACTCGGAACCTAAAATACAACATTTTTAGCTGTCGTCATCGTTGATCACATCGGTCATAAGTTGCCATAACAGCATGATTTACCTGTTGGGTTTAAGGAATTCGCAGGAGCGCACCGTGATTCGATTATCTTCTAGGAATTTCTTAACATCTTCATTACTAACTGTAGGTTAAACTTGAGTCGGAAATATAAAAGAACAATGCTCAATGCACACTATACATGCGTTTTTGTTTATTCAAAGTACGAGTTACTTCTTTCGCCCACTTGCATTCATGGATGGCTTTTTCTGCATGAAGTTTTTTGATTTGCTGCTGTCGTCGTTGCCGCTATGATTTACCAGCTGGGCGAAGAGGCCAAGCATAAAAATTTGCAGAAATATTGGTTATGTAGCGTTACGTTGGGGTCGCTTTTACACTATGCTAGAAACGTACGGCTTGGATTTCGTTGCTTGGTTGCTTGGCAGCGTTCAGCAAGCAGATATGAAAATTAACCAAAGTGGACTTGCCTTCGAAGCTGAGTCAATAGTTTTAAAAAACACAAGAAATAGGCAAAATAAATAATTATTTTCTCTGATAATATCGCTATTAAAAGTTAAGGAAAGTTTGTTTACAAAAACCCGAAAATAGAAATGGTGGAATGCAACCATGGTACTTTTAGTTGTGTAAACGCGGCTTTTAGTCTTCTGCATTATTATAAGTGATTTGCGTTCTGTCAAATTGTAAACCAACTGGCAGACAACGTGCAGATATTCACTAAAGGTGAGTCAGCAGTGGAGAGTGACGTCGCACACATTTCCCAAATAAGCGATTGTTTCCTGTCTCTAGTTCTGGGGGAGCGATTGTAAATCAAAGTCAAAGAATTGGTGGCACTAAGGCAATTATTTTCTGAGCTTCTATGTAGCCCCAAACTCATCATTAAACGAATTCTACTTTATGCCCCGATAGACCCTAGCCGGGTGAATTTGTGTAGGGATAAACATTAATTAGTTGGGGATTCTATCATCAAAAATAATCAGACGTAAGATCTGGCACTTATTTGAGGGGCTTATTATTCAAGTGTTTATTCATATAATCAATGGATGCACATCTGAGGGGCTGAGGGCAGTTGCGTATATTCATTACCGTTAGGCTCTATAACAGGACATTCCCGTGATTAAAATCGAAAAACGGGCACTCGGTAATATATGCTCTGGTTTCCCTTCAGAGCGAATAAATCTTTCACCATTTACTAAAGACGATATTAGCTTGGACAGAAGTACAGCAAAAGTAGATCTAACCAAACCTAACTTTCAAAATTGAAAAGGAACCCCGAGTTGAATTGGCAATGATTATTTAAAGTTATTTAATACAAATCGCTTTTGTAAAAAAGTCTTGAAAATAAACAGATAAAAAAGTACATTTTTTGGTTATTTAATTGTCGTATGAGAGTAGCACCCATAATTTCTGCAAACTAATAGATCAAGTGCACGACGGAAATCAAGTTGCCACGAAATAAATGTTTGTTGTTTTCTAGTTTGACAGTTCAAATTTAGTTTTGATATTAGCAACAGTTATTATACCAGTACATTTTGAAGCAAAATAAATTTAATAAGAGAAAATTTGTGAGCCATGATTTATTATGACATTGAAAGTTCCTTATCTCCGAAATAAACCTTTGGGCGACTTCGTGCTGCATCTGGTGACCAATGGCCTTCACAGAGGACTGTTTATAGCGGGTTTAATGAATTTAAATTTGAACTAGTTTCGCTCAGCGAATATTTTCAGGAAGGAAGACCAAAATCAGCAGTTACCGAAACATAGAGGCCGTGCGAAGAATGATTCAGGACAAATTTGGGTGTAAAAAGAGTCTGTTGTAGGTGGATAGCACACAGTTTAACAGGAGCACAAAAACATCAGCGTGTGGAATGTTGTAAAAAAGTAAAAAAGTGAAGCGATCTCGAAGTGTTGGTAAGAAAATGATTGCTTGCTTCTTTTCAAAATCAGGGCCTATCACAACTATCGTGCATGAAAATAAACGTACGGTTAACCCAGAATGGTGCATAACAGTATGCCTGCCAAGCGTAATACGAAAAGCTTATTTACGGTGCCCAAAAAGTGAGATCGTTCTGCGCCATGACAATGCGCCAAGTCATACCGCAAATCAAACGAAAGAATTTTTAGAGGCTTTCAGGTTAAAATTGCTAAGTCATCCCTCATACAGTCCCGACCAAACATCTTCCGATTACCTTCTATATAGTAATACTTATTTCAAAATTGGATAGCCATGTTAATAATAAACAATCATTTGTTACTAAGGTAACATCATAAAAGTTTTTTATAACTACTAACAATTAAGTTTAATCTTCTTACACGCTTATTGTGCCAACGGTAATAGTTATTTATACGAGTATTTAAAGCGTCACTGAACCGAATTTCCTGGAGGCTGAATCAGGATTCCGTTACTAGCACTGGTTCTTGTCCCTAAAGTTTTTGAGCACAGGGGTGAGACTGCACCCCTGTTTTAAGACAATGTAGTCAGGTCACTCAAAGGGACGATAATTATTTGTGTCTACACTGAAGCGCAGCCTCACGCTTCATAAGTTTAGGCTTGGAAGGGTAGCACCGATGTAGATGAACCAAACATTAAATGTCGAATGATTTATTACAAAAATAAAGATTCTATTTATACAAACATAATTGCTTAGTTACTACGATTTCAAAGTGCAAAGTATATTTACAGTGACGATATAACATTTTATAATATGTGTTAGCATTAAGGGAGTTTATTTCCGCTATATCTGCAAGTATGTTACGCTGAACTCTGATTAGTCGGTCGTGCATTAACGCAATATGCTTACTTACAGTTGCGGCATTTAAACTTGGTGCTTATGAAATTGTATTTTAAACCTTTGAACTGGATTTCGTAAATTTTGGAACTAAAATTTAGTCTTTTTAATTCGGGATTACACATATTTCCAAACTTTAAATTAGGAACTACAAAAGAAAGCAGATCTCCACAAATAATCTACTTATAAATACAGTACACTGTTTCCACCACATTAATTGTCTTTAGGGGAGATTCTTCTACTGCTTGCTGTCGTTGTTTGGGTGGAAGCTTGCTTCGGAGTATTTTTCTCCGGATACAATAGAGAACTCCTATTATAGCAGCGGCTCCTAATATGCTGCTGGTTATCCCGCTGGATAAATAAGAATGATGTCGGATAGTTTTCCATGTCATGTCTTTTAGATGCTGCTGGAAGTCCAACCGAGAAGTTTGCAAATCCTCGAACTGGTTCGATTGCTGCAACACCAGCTCCATCTGCTGCCTCGTCCTTTGGAGACAAACAACTGAGTTGACGCCGCGTACTCCCGCCTTATAAGGGCAAATCAGTGGCGTAACAAGACGGTTTGGCGCCGGTGTGCAAGAATAAATGATAGCCGCTGTAGACAAGAAGTTTCAGAAAAAAGAGGGAGGGGGTAATTTTTAGTCATACAACACTTTCAATTTAGAAGAAAATCAATAAGCTCTTTTCTTAACATGAAAGGTTACTTACTGCAAAATAAAACACATTTAGATGTTTCAATCTTTTATTAAATATAACATAATAATAATAATCCCATTATTCCCTATTGGGACATAGGGTATATTCTCTCCAATTGTCATTTTCCTTTGCTATTTGGCTCAGTTGTCCTATAGTCTTTTCTGTCTCTTGTTTTACAATTCTCCTGCACGTTTTTCGCGGGCGTCCTCTGTTTCTGAATAACTGAGGGTCCCAATCAAAACTTTTCTGCAAATTTTAGTTTCATTTTTTCGCAAAGTATGCCCTAACCATCCATATTTTCTTCTCCTAATTTCTATATTTATGTCCACCTGATTTGTTCGGTCCCAAATATCTTTGTAGGAAATAATGACTTGCCACCAAACACCTATTTACTTACACCTGCAATTTCTGCTTTACCAGTTTTGTAACCGACCACGTTTCCGACCCATACAGTAGAACAGGTTTTACCATTAAATCAAACACTCGCAAAATATAACATGAAACATAAAAATACATATAAAATACAAAAACAAAAACCACGTAAAAGGAATACAAATTTTAATAATTCACAAGAAAAATAAAATTTATAGATATATAAATATGTAGGTATAGCACTTTAATTAAACTCTCTTTGGTGAGACTTTGCTAAAGCTAACATATCTATCAGTAAATTAAAACCAAGAGTACTGGCTCTTACTTTCTCGATACTCAGTAATGCAAAACTCTTTAGGCGTATTTGGCTCATCTTACTTAGCAAAAACGTGTTTATAATTTTTAATTTAGAAAAGATGTATCCTGAGACAATCGTCAGAAATTTGCGGTTTAAACTTGGAATTTAGAGTATGCACTATGCACTATGAAATCTAAGAATCACAAACACACACTAGAGTTGGAACTTCTAATCTACTCAAAAGGAGAAAAGACTGCGCACTCAAAAGAGCCCAGTGGCGCTCACGTATCATAGTCTGTTGCCGCTTTGAACCACTATTCTAGGAAAACTTTTATTTTCACTAAAAACTCCGTTACTGCGGCGCCTATATAGATTCAGCGCCGAGGTTCTTCGCACCCCCTGCACATATCATAGTTACGCCACTGGGGCGAATACGACAATTAATATCATTCTTGCCGAGGTTAGCTGTTTTAGAAGGTGCCGCATCGGTGTTCCACATTGCGTGTCTTCGGTCAATTCCCTCGCAGGCTTTGATAAGCCGTCTTCTTGATTCCATCCTCTACTAGGGGCTAGGTGCTTAGCATTGTGTTTATCGTTTTCTGAACTTCTTGCTGCCATTTCTTGTCTCTACCCTCCATTGGGAGAGAAGTGCTTGGTACCGGAATTTTTATTTTCTGATTTGTTGGCTGCCATTTCTTGGTTCCACCCTCCACCGGGTGACAAATTTTTAGGGAACTCGGAGGGTTACTCGTTTTCTGCAGTTCTTGCTGCCTTTTCTGGGATTTATCTACCGCTAGGAGCTGCGGTAGAAGCATTTAGAGAAATTCCAACATTTGTTCGTGTCCTGCAATTCCCTTTTCTTTATGTCCACCAACTTCGTGAATGAGGACTTTGGAAACTCCATGCACTTGGTGGTTTTCTTATGGATGAGAAGGTGCTATTTTTTCACGTTTGATGACTGCTCGGACGTTCAACTACCGCATTGTTTATCTTGGCAGCTGCTATCGCTCGATGTTCCGCTGTAGAATCGGTTGTTGATAGTTGTTTCACCTGGTGAATTGTTACTCTTTGGATTGATCCATTGGATGCAGAATGGGTCTCTTTGATTGTCTCAGTAATTTTTTCTTCACCTACCTGATCTGTTGTAAGAAATTTTCGTTAGACAAGTACTTCTTCTATTTGCCACGATTTACCAATCGTGGTATTGACTTTCATCTTGTTGTCCCGATGTTGACTGATGGTTCCACACAAAATTCACCCCAGCTCTATGTTTTGTTCCAGGATACCATCCTTTGATTTTTGAGCTCCATCAATGGCTTCCAGGGACTGGAACCGCATTTGCAGATAAGCCATTAATTGTTGGTGATCCTGGACTTCATTGGGACATTGAAGCGACTGCTGGTATAATTCATTAGTTTCAGGATCTCATTTTCGAGCGATCGCCCTGTTGATCCATGGACCCCAACTGTGGGTGGAGATGCCTAGGTTCTTGATTGCTTCTATACAGTCCTTGATGGAGTCATGCAATCTCTTCAACCCTTGGGCTAATTCTTTAGAAAGGACCGACAGATCGAAGATGGTGTCTAGCAATTTTATTAAAATAAGGCGGTTGTTTTAGTATCTTTGTTGCAGCAAATACCAAGCGGTGTTGTAGTTGGCTAGATGCTGGATCAATCGGCTGGGCTTTTCCTTGACATGCGTTTTTAAATACTGCATTTTGATGACATCGTCAATCTGCTGGTTGTTATCCACTAATTTGGTGAATAGGTCCTTGAAAGTGGCCCATTGTTCATAATTTTCCTCGTATATGGGGATTTTGATTTGAGGGAGTGAAATGGCTGTTGCTTGCTCGCTTCTTGTTGGTGTTTTGTAATAAATTAATTAAATTTCTATACCAGTCTTTCAACATAATATATTCAGGACTGAAGAGTGCTTGTTCTGAATCCATTTCGTTAAACATGACTTCTTCGTCCATCTCTGTCACACGATCCCATTTTTCTTTCAGTTCCCTCTGCGGGATGGCGTGCTTTCCTGATTCTCGTGCTAGTTCGGCATCGAACATGGCTTGCTTGAAATTTTGGATTCGAATATGCAATTTTCGGATACGAACCTTTTGTTCATGATTTTCGACTATAATTTCTTGCCTCCTAATTCCGGAAGGGTTGGGAATTTCAGTTGCTTTTGAACAGCTCTGCAAATAATTTTTAGCTTCGCCGTAGATGGCTTTAATTTGGTCGTAATACCCCTTCGTAAAATAATTGTGGGTAGGAATACTTAGCTGCACCATTTTTGCGTGATTGTTGGTCGCGGCGTTCCAGAGTTCATCTAGCGTCTTATTACAACTGATGATGTAAGCTTCTGTTTTTCGGCTGGCAGGGTCCTTTTTGCTGTTGGAAAGTACCTGTGTTATTTTCTGGGCGACTTCTTCTTGGGCGACAGCTAATTGGTTAAATTCCTCCATATTATTAGCCATTTTCTAAGACCTGGGTGGGTTGGCGGGTTGGCAGACGTTGTTTTCCTCTTCGGATGTTGGTAACTCCGGGGATGTAATTGTTCTTAATTGGAGATGGATCCGGCTCGAAGGACCATAAACAGAATTGCCTGGAGGCTGAATCAGGATTCCGTTACTTGCACTGGTTCTTGTCCCTAACGTTTTTGAGCACAGGGGTGACACTGCACCCCTGTTTTAAGACAATGTAGTCAGGTCACTCAGGGACGATAATTATTTGTGTCTACCCTGAATCGCAGCCTCACGTTTCATACGTTTAGGCTTGGAAGGGTAGCACCGATGTAAATAAATCAAAAATGAAATGTCGATTGATTTATTACAAAAATAAAGGTTCTATTTATACAAACATAATTGCTTAGTTAATACGATTTCAAAGTGCAATAGTAATTTGTACAACTAGTTTTGAAAGTCATACTTTTTTCATGAATTTGCAGTTTGATAACGAGGGCGAAGCCCGAGTTAATCAAGCAAATGAACGAAAAAAAGGACTTTCAAAACGTGTTGTACACGTAGTTTTTTTTGCATAGTGATCTCTTGGTCGAAATTTAGTCGAAAAGGACTTCGCAATTGACAACTGTAAAATTCACATTTCAATAAAATAGTTCACGATCTTTGCGTTAAAAATTGTGGAACTTTTAATACGATTTTTCGTTAAAAAAACGACTTTCACGATCACTATGCAAAAAAGTATATTTACAGTGACGATATATGTGTCAGCATTAAGCGAGTTTATTTCCGCTATATCTGCAAGTATGTTACACTGAACTCTGACTAGTAGGTCGTGCATTAACGCAATATGCTTACTTGCAGTTGCGGCATTTAAACTTGGTGCTTATAAAATAGTATTTTAAACCTATGAACTGGATTTCGTAAATTTTGGAACTAAAATTTAGTCTGTTTAATTCGAGATTAAACAGTCACTTATTTGCACACTTGAAAAATTTTATGGAATATGCCAAATTCTTTAAATTAGATGTGATATAAATGTTGAAAGTTAGGTTAGGTTAGATCTACTTTCGGAGCACTCCACTACAAGATAATAATAATAGTATAATTCTGTAACCGAGTAACAGACTGTATTTTCTCCACGACCAGAAAGTATGAATCAAAAACAATTAAATCTGAACAAAACAAGGTATTTGTTAGAACAATTATATTATATTGTTATATATTTATATTTATAGTGTTTCTACAATTACTGAAATTAAAAACTGGTGCATTGGATATATTTTCCGTATTATTTTTCAAAACAGATTGATTTATAGAGGCAGACTAAACAGTGGTGTAGCAGGAAGAATTGGAGGTTGAGGGAAAGTTTACTGACGAATTAGATCCAGTAATTGAAGAAACTAATTGATTTGTTACATTTATTCGGTTTTGCAAAGAATTTTCTATGTATCCTTCTGCTACTTGAGAAGACTTCCACTCTCCATGTCGTTTTTATGTTGTACTATCAGCACCTGCATTTACCAACGCAGTCGCTGAGGTACGACGGAAACCATCCATCCATGGCGCTACAATCCCATGTGGACCAGGGCCTCCCTTATTTTACGTCTCCATTCTTCTCTCTCTTTTGCCACGCCTTTCTAGTTTCTCATTCGTAGGTGTTCTCCAGCGTTTTTTCTTATGTTGTCCTTCCATCGTTGTCGGGGTCGTCCTCTTGTTCTCTTTCCTTCCAGGTGTGTTTTGTAGATCTTAAGTGGTATTCTGTTTTCCTCCATCCGTACTACACGTCCTGCCCATTTTAGTCGGAGTACTTTGATAAAGTTGACTATATCTGCTGTTTTGTATAGATTTGCTAGCTCAAAATTGTATCTAATTCTTGTACCAACTATGCAACCTACCTTAGAAGGCTTACATAACTCCGACTAGCTCAATCCACGGCTGCGATATGGGTATGATAAGAGTGGGTTTTTTGTTTACTTCACTTTCACATAAAGGTCTTAGTTCATTAAACAAGAAGTATTGGGCGCCAACAATTTTATTTATATGTACATTCAATCACATAATTCATGGTTCATATTCATGTCTATTGGGAGTTTAATATAATAAAGGGTTATTTAGGATGGCAGTTTCTATAGTTTACTTTATACTGAAATATTGAATTAAAGTTTAGTTACTTGATTTATATTGATTAATCCACCTTTAGCTTTATGGAAAGTTTTCTATCTTTTACGGAAATTCAACATTTTCAGGTAAGATAAATCTAAAGAGCTCTTCATACCCTCTTAACCTATTTATATCTTTAATTAATGCTGTTAATTGATTTCACGTTTAACTCAATTCACATTTCTAAAGTATAAGAAATGCCGATTATTTGATAGATGTCTACATTATAACATTAAACCCCTTTTGAGTGGACGTTTACAAAATTATAACCTGGTTTTTTAGCCTGGCCAATAAGAAGGTAATTAAATTTCTTATTATGTTATTATGAAATCATTGACTGTTGATAATATGACATATGCCCATTATTTGATAGTAACTTGACATATTTTATGTTATGAATTAATTGATCAGTTTATATATATTGTAATGCACCACGTTTGGCGACTAATATTTTATGTAATAGCTATATAAGCTCTAGGTTGTGCTAGCCAAAACTTGTGCAATAGCTCTATAGTTAAACTAAACCTCAATTAGTGCAATGTCATAAATGTTAAACAAGAGCTCTTATTTTTAGGGTTGGATCGCCAAAATCTAGTTCTCTATTAATTAAAGTTTTAAAATTGTATTTTCAAAATCTTTGACTATCAATGACATATAACGCCAAACCCGACTTTTAAAATTTATCAAACCAGGTGTTCCGTCCTGTCACAACCATGTAATTGTTATTTTCCAAAGACTACCGTTAACAAAAAGCGTTTCTCAATTTGAAGTTGATTAGTCCCAATTTGAAGTAGTTTATTCTCAAATTGAAATTGTTTACTTCATTTTGAAATTGTTTACTTCATTTTGAAATTGTTTATTCCCATTTTGAAATTGATTAGTCCCAATTTGAAGTTGAAAGGGTATAGATGTTGATAATCGACTTCCCCTACCTTTCAAGTCACAAATTCGAATAATGTATCATCAACGGATGTAATTCACTCCTGAACAATTCCATCAGCAGGAGTTAAAATTGATGCCTCACCTGGACGACTAAATTAGACAACTTTTTTCTTAAATCGATCAGGAATTTTTTATGGACAATTTTCAGAAATTTGCGGAACTAACCATAGATTTATACCAATCGTAATCGAGAGAATTTCTCCAAAAAGGTTTATTAACTGAATTAAATCTTATTCATTAGATGACTGAAAGCAAGTAATGGTCTCTTAAACCACTCTATAGTAGATTGGCAACTACTTCTAATGAAAAATTTAGTTAAAATATAACATTAGCTTGTCAAGTTATAATAATTAATTAAAATTAATAATTTTTGATTCCACAAATAGTCCCTTTAAGTTGATTAAATTTATTTATTTTATTCGTAATAACATTCCTATTCTAAATTCATTAAATTATTTCTCTTTCATGTACCGAAATAAAATACACAATCAAAAAGAACACCAAAAATAAAATCTATTGACTGAAAATGATAAATCTATTCTCAACCTTTGACTCAGCAACAAGAACTAATTTATCACTAAACTGATCAAGAACTCTATTAGGATTAATTTTTCTTCCAAGTATATTTTGACTAATCCCATCTCGAATTAACTGCATATGAGTAAAAATTGAATCAACATTACACAATGAATTTAAAATTCTACTTAAAATTAATAAAATAAAGGGATCAACACTTATTTTCATTTCATTATTTTCAATAATCTTATTTAATAATTTTTTATCTTTATTTCCATATATATTTTCAAGAACAAGACATCTAGTACTAACACTATCCTTAGCCTTACCCTTATGAGTAAGATTTATAATTTACGGATGAATTAATAATACTATACATATATTTGCTCACCTAGTTCCACAAGGAACTCCCCCAGTCCTTATACCATTTATAGTGTGTATTGAAACAATCAGAAACATCATTCGACCAGGAACATTAGCTATTCGATTAACTGCAAATATAATTGCAGGGCACCTACTATTAACTGTGCTTGGAAACACCGGAACAAAGTTATCATTGGTAATAATCAACTTATTAATTATTACACAACTACTACTATTAATTCTAGAATCTGCTGTAGCAGTAATTCAATCCTATGTATTTCCAATTTTAAGAACATTATACTCTAGGGAAGTAAACTAATGAGTTCACTTAAAAATCACCCATTCCATTTAGTAGACGTTAGACCATGACTCTCTTTGGACTCACTTTGGATTTCAACTTCATTCCGGTCAAAGTTCTTGAATCTTGCCTCAGCGTATTTGTATTTACTCAGGGTCTCGACGGGTTGTTTTCGGGTTGTTTATTCTGGCTATTTAGCTATGGTTGTACATTTTTTGAATGCGTTTATTATGCATTTCCGTTTGAATGCGTTTATTTTTGCTTGTTGGCTGCGTCCGATGTGAGGCAGTCCTTGTTTTAGGCCCCTATTCAGTGCAAACAGGGTGTCTATATTTTTTCTGTGTCCGATGGATGTGGTGCAGGTTTTTATTCTGTCAGACGTGACAGGGGATATTTTTGCGTCGGTTTTGATGCCCTATTGCATCTGGTTACGCATTGTCTTATGCAATTTTTTTGCGTCTTTTTACGCATCTGTTTTGAGTGCGAATTTTTCCCTTGCGATTTAAAGCGGTTTGCTTTCCTTGTGTTTCCTCTTCTTTAAGAGTGTCCATGTCTCCGTAAACCCGGGTCACGGCATGGGATGTTAGGCCTAGCCAGCCGAAGCTTGGTTGAGTGGGTGTAGCAGCGTGAGTTTTTCCGAACTCTGGTTTTTGTTTCATTTTCCTATTTTTCCTTTTCTCTTTTCCTTGTGTCCTGTTTTTCTTCTGTTTTAAAAAGTCGTTGTAGGGTATGTTCCTTATGGATTTTGCATTCTACTGCTTTTCACTTTTCTTCTTCTTGCCATTGATTCCGTCTCATTTGGGGATTATTTCCAAAGCGCTTCGCTTATTTGGATTTGGAATATGGTATTATAGGATATTGTGACCGTGAAAACACCTACAGTGTCCCTTTTAGAAACTTGTTTTCTTAGTGTTTTTTTGTTTCTTGTTTTGGGTGGTTGGTTGGGCATGCAGGGTAGGCCACTGTTTGGGAACGTCATCATCTAGTTCTTCCCCTTTGTAACGTTTTGGGTGGTTGGTTGGGCATGCAGAGAAGGTCACCATTGGGAACTCTTCCATGGATTTTTTTTTCATTTCCCTTCCCATCTCGCTTCACTAGGTTATACTTGCTTGAGGTGTTTTATTTTATTTTTTCAAGATAATTTTTCCCTCTCATACTTGTTTGATATTGGGTTACCTTAAATTTAGAGTGAGTAATAATCATGCGGTGCGAGTTTTTCGGATGTTTGTAGTAGGGTGGATTGTGTCTTATGTGATGCAGTCGTTGGTTTTTGCTGTGTTTTAGCAGTTTTTTAACTTCTGTCCGGTTTAGACAGAACGTCTATTTTTTTGGTGGTATCCTATGTGGTGCCCCAGTTATTTTTGAGCCGATTTATAAGGTTTGGTTCCCTTGGCTTATTTTCTCGAAAGAGCATTTTTTGACAGCATTTTGATTTTTGTTGACATCATCGAACTCATTCTCCAATTTTTAAGGTTTCCTACGTATTTTAATGTTTCCATACTTTAAAATTTTTCATTTTAATTCCAACTTCTTTAAATAATTTTTTTGCTTCACTTTACCTTTTTGGCTGGGAGAATTTAATCTTGGAAGAAAAGTTGCTGTCCGATTTAACTTTCAACACTTGCTAACGTCCTACATAGCTTCTGCAGTTTGGGAATGGCTTTGTTTTACTCCCGGGTATAGCAACTCCTGGTCAGAATTTGGTTAGCAGCAGCCTATGGACGTTCCTTGTAGTACGTACCGTTGCGGCCAACTCAAAGTGCACGGCAGATTTTTAGCTTGTAATACGATATTCTAATCATAGACGTCGAGTTTTGACGTTTACATTTGTCATCAACTGTCATAGAACTGAAAACTCGGAAAATTCCCAGACATTTGTCAGAAGCAGAGAAAATGCGAGCTATTTATTACAAAACTGGAAGAGAACTGGTCGCTGAGTCGAGTCGCAACAGATTTGCATGTGAGCAAGAGCTGCATTTCAAAATTAAAAATCGTTGGCAGCAAAGACTTCTGCAAGAAAAAATTTTTAACACCAGAGAACAAAAAATGAAGAGTACAATTTGCAACCGTCTATTTGAATGAGATCGACGACTTTTGGAACACGACTGTTTTCTCAGGTGAAAGGGTATTTCAATCATTTACCAATTGACGATTAAGGGTCTGTAGACCACAAAATTCAAGATTTGAGGAGCAATATTATGTTCAACCCTTAAGGAGTAGTGAATGATTCTCTGTAAACGTATGGGGATGGATAAATGCTCACGGATCTGGGGCATGCTATAGAATTAATGGTCGACTGAATGCTGAAAATGATCGCAACATTTTGCAAAATGTGATGCTGCCATCTGTAAGAGATGTCTTTCCTAATCAATTTACTTTTCAACAGGCAATATATTACCTAATTAATTAATTTTGTTATCGTAATTGATAACATTATTTTCACAGGATAACTGTCCTGTGCATACAGCAGGGGTTGTTCATTGATGGTTTGATGAGAATAATATCAATTTTTTACCATGGCCTGCAAGAAGTCCGGACTTGAATCCCATCGAAAATGTTTGGGGCTATTTAACTACAAAAATTTATACCAGGGATTTTGCACCAAACGAAACCGATTAATAATGGGAAAGAATAAGTAATGCTTGGAAGGAACTGAGAGAAGGATACAATATGGAAACATTGGTCAACTCTATGCGAAACAAACTGGAAACCGTAGTAGCAATTGAATACTGATACATATTTATTAAATACTTACATATTATTATATAGTTTGTTCACTTGTGAAACTTTGCTAAAATACAAACATTAAAAAAGTAATACCTATTCTTATAATCACGAGCAACGCCACTGGAGAAACCCCCATTTAATAAGCCGAAAAATCGTAAAAATAACCATAGTAACAAAAAACCGTGCACTTTGAGGTGTCCGTAACTGTACTTTAAAGAGGTTAATCTGCGATTTTTACTACCACTGATTATCTAATTAATCGCAGGTCAGCTTCTTTATTGTATCAATTGTTGCTGCATAACGTCCCATCAAGTTTTTTTAGTAGCGATATACTCACTTTGGATTTCAACTTTATTCTGGTCAAAGTTCTTGAGTCTTGACTTTTAAAGCCTCAAGATCATCATCATATTTTGAACGAAAGTATGTCTGCCAAAGCGAGTGCTTATTTTCACTTTATCTACAAAGGCATTGGTTATCCAGGGTTGTTTGCGGTTACTGTAAACATTTCATAGCGGATAGTGTATTGTTACAGCATTCAGAACATTACAAAAGTTTTATGAAAATTCAACATTAAGATTAGGGACATTTAATATAGACCAGTCTTTCTTGACGAGCTCTTCCTTTATTGCACCAGGCTTAAAAATATTAGTGATGTTCGGATCGTAAGTGTAATAAACTATCGGTACTATTGCAATTATGCTAATATGATCAGAAGATCCTACTGGAGGAAAGTAACTTATTTCAGAAAAAAGGTTAGAATCTGAAGTAAGCATCCGATCAAGAAGTGAGGGATTTTGACTTATTCTGATGCAAGTTGAAACAGTGGCCAATTGCTTGAAACTTGCATCAAGGAAGAATTCACAAAATGTAGCAGATGAATCTTTACATGTCGGAATTTTACTCAGATGCCAGTTGATATTGGAAAAATTGAAATTACCAATTAAAATAAAGTTTTTGTTGGTTGATCCGGCTCTCAAAATTTGAATCAGGAAATCATCTTCTTCAGAGGTTGAAGAGGGTGGTCGGTACACAACCATATTGTTATTCTGTGCATATCAATTTTTGGGTGTCTATTAGAGCATTTAGATAGAATTAATTCGCTTACTAACCTGTGTGTACAGCAGCCCCATGTAGTTTGTTTTGATTTGTGTGACGGCAGCTCCTGTACTCATTTTTTAAATTCATACTTAAGGTCGTGTATTGCATTAACCTCACTGTCAATTCAAGTTTGCTGTTCTGAAGTGTCAAAGATATATGAGCTGTGGTGGCTATAATGCTGCCTACGGAACTTTTGTGGAAATTATCTAGCTCTCCGTTTTTGAATTTTGATAGTCTAGTTTAGGGCTTAAAATGCCCGCAAGCAGTACTTACATCTTCAGGAAACACTTTATGGCTTTCCTTTAGGACCTAGCAACCCCTGTGAAATCTCATAACCTGCTGGTACCGCTCCGTTTTTAATCCGTAAAGTTAATTTATTAAGCCAACCATTGGAGTTCAATGTTGGCCTTACACTTTTTGCTTGCGCTATTGGCATCCTTGGTTTAGAACTCCGCTTAACGGAGATTAGTTGCTTATTTAAAGCCTTCTTTGATTATGTTTGTAGGTTAATGTAGTCATACCTCGTGTCGTGTTGATCCCCGCTTCACGGTGAACGTCACTGGTTACATGTTTAGACATGCTACTGCGTGTATTTGATTGATATAAGTTTTCAGCACTATTGAGGTGATTACGAGTTACCTAGCGCCCTTCAGGCCGATTTAGTTGTTATGGCACCATGCGTTCGTTTCTTAGGTCAACTGTGATATGTATTTGCAATTGTTTGTTTGCTGTTATTATTGGTGATAATCTTGGTAATTACTGTGGTAGATTTTTATTGGTTTGTGTGTTACTATGTATATTGGTGGTATGTGTTTTGTGTGAATTCGTTGTTTTGAATTGCCGCACTATAGAACCAAATAGAGAATTTTACTAGCTATTCTTTAAACGTTTCTTTAAAAAACAACGAGGATATCGAAAACGCTGTTGAAATCCTAACCACTACCATACAAAACACGGCCTGGAATACTACACCAACAGCACAAGCGCAACCAACCAAACGTTATCTTCCCGAAGCGCAACCAACCAAACGTTATCTTCCCGATGTGATCATGGATGAAGTTGCTGATAAAAGAAGATTACGCAAGATATGGCAAACTAGACGCTACCCAGAAGAAAAACGTAGGTATAACAACGCCTGTAGAGAATTAAAGAAATTAATCAGCGATTACAAAAATGAAGCCTTTACGCGCTACCTTGAAGGTCCCACTGCAACGGTAGCTACTGACTATTCCTTGTGGATGGCCACCAAACGCCTAAAACAACCTCAACAAACAATTCCTCCGATCCGCAGGAACGATGGAAGCTGGGCCAAGAGTGATTCTGAAAAGGCAGAGGTTTTTGCAGAGCACCTAGGTAAAGTCTTTCAACCAGATGAAGCTATCTTAGCCACAGAACGTGACGAAATACAAAACCTCTTGGATGTACCCCTACAATTATCCTTGCTGACTAAATACCTCTCATATAACGAGGCCCAGGAAAATGATTGAAAGACAAAAAATCACCTGGGTATGATTTGATTACTGGACGAGCCCTAAAGGAGCTACCAAATAAAGGACCACGCTGATAACACACATTTTTAACGCCATACTAAAAACTGGCTACTTCCCTGCACAATGGAAGATAGCCAAGATGATCCTAATCTTAAAACCAGGAAAACCAGCCTACGAAGTAACATCATACAGACCGATAAGTCTCTTGCCTATTTTAAGTAAATTATTCAAGAAGCTGTTAATGAAACGTCTAATGCCCATACTTCTCTCCGTCGTAAGTTTCTTGTCAGAAGCGTCGTGGCCCAAGAACTACATATTCTGCATGCTTCTTTTTACGATGTTACGCCATCGACTTCTGTTTGGGGCTGTTCTTGTAGCCTGCTCGATAGTGTGGCCGGTGACCTCTTTGATCTGGTCCGTCCACCTTTTTGGCGATCGTCCCCGCGGTCTCGATCCCTGAATTCTGCCCTGCACAACTAATCTTTCGAGGTTGCCTGAATTTCTTCGCTGGACATGGCCAAAGTATCGTGTAATTGTTCCATATATGAGTTTGGATAATCTTATAGGTTCTTGGATTTTTTCAATGATGGACACGTTAGTTCTTCTCTCCGTCCATGACACTCCTTGTATACATCATAAAGGAAACCTCTGTGCAAAATTTCAGCTTTCTAGGTCCAAGGGTTTGGGCTGGGCGTTGATGAGTCAGTCAGTCAGGACTTTTAGAAATATATATAAGATTAAAATCATATCTACAAGAAAGATATTTCCTAGTCAAGCACGAAGAAGAGATGACAAAACTGGCAGAGATAAAAGCGGGAGTTTCCCAAGGAAGTGTCATGGGACCCTTATTATATCTTATATTTACAGCTGACCTGCCCACTGACAACAATGCTAGTTTGCCACATTTTCCGATGATACGGCTATTTTAACCACCGGTGAAAACCCAGTTAGGGCAGTACAAAAACTGCAAAACGGTTTGGATCGTGCACAAGAATGGTTTAATAAATGGCACATAAAATTCAACGAAACTAAGTCTGTATATGTTTCGTTCACAAAGTGAAGAGGCGTATGTCCTTCTATTGCACTAAATGAAAAGGAAATACTACTATCTGACAGTGCTAACTAAGTACTTGGGTATTCATATAGCTAAGACTCTTACATGGCGAACTCATATCTGGAAAAAGCGACTACAGCTTAGCCTGGACAACAAATTGTTAATATATAAAGTGATCGTTAAACCTGTTTGGCTCTACGGAATCCAAATATGGGGGACAGCGTCAAACTCGAACATATTCATTCTAGAAAGATTCCAATCAAAGATATTAAGGACCATCACCAACGCTCCATAGTTTATTACCAACGGTGAAATAAACATCGACCTTAAAATGAATACAATAAAAAGTGAAATTGTGCGCGTAAGTGAAAAATACGTGGAGAAATTACAAATGCATCCGAATAGTCTAGCGTTAAAATTACTTGACAATAGTGAGGACAATCGCAGACTTAAGAGATATTATACCTTAGATTTAACATATAGATTTAATTAGCATGTTACTTAACACTGTTAGACAGCGAACACATAATACCAAACTTCCTTCATTCTGTTATGGAAGATTTATTTTATATGTAAATGTTTAAAGCAAGCATTTCTATTAATTTAGTTAAGCAACTGAAAGTGGCGTCACTGGATGATTACTTTGCATGTCATCTTTTCATTTAAAGAATTTACTTAATACTAAGTAGCAGATTGATAATAAAAAAAACTACCTATTGGTTCTGTTGTTATTTTGATTTGTTTGGTATATCTTTAACCTTGACGAGGTCCGACCCAAGGATTTGTCTACGTCGAGGACCTGGCGCCCTCTCCCATAGTTTTGTAGCAGCTTTGCTGGAATCCCGACCCTCTCGACTAGTTAGCCAACCTAGGCCGATATTTACCACTTGGCAAAATAACAAGTACAACTTTCGCCACCAGGTAAGACCAACCCCTTAATCCTTCGTCACACACTGTCTCAAAAATCAGTATTTCCTTGATGATTGCCGACCTTCATACCGAAGATAGCACTTGAAGAAGAAGTGAAGCTATAAAGTGAGTCAGGTATACGTATATAAAGTGAGCCAAGTTTCAGTGAGTACAATTCATGCGGACTTATGTATATTCACAACCAATAATAAATTGGTATATTTTGCCGGTAAACTGCAAATATTTGTAGCGGATGTTCAACAAGTCTTTACGTTTTGGGCGGCTATGGATTATAAATTGCATATCTGTGTTCGTCTTTTATACCACCGTACCTTAAATAAAACGTCATTCAAAGCGACACCTTTCAAAAAGATTTTCATTATTTAAAATGTGATAATTAGAGTCCGTCAAATGCCATTTTGCGATGTTTCTTACTGTAGGCCCCTTTAGGGCCAGATTTCGTATTTAGGCATTTCACGTAGTAAGGGGTGGAATGAACCACATTTGTTGGTGCCATAAATGCTATAAAATGCCCTTTTTCATGATAAATGCTACATTTTGAATAAATGCCATATTTTAATGCTATATTTTAATGCTATATTTCAATCAAAATCAATATTATGTGGCTAATTCACAACAAAAGGGCTGACAAATTTCAAAATAGACATGCAGAAGTTTTGGTAAGTGCCAGGTACTAAGGTCGATGACCCGTGGCGGAGGTGACCGCTCGTCGCGCGCCTCAACGCTCAGGTAAGTATTCCGTTACGCCCACTTGTCAACAACAACCCCGCGCTCTCCCTCTTTTCTTCAATGCACTACGGATACCTACGTTCCACTTACTTGCCTTGTGCCCGTCGTTTTTATTAGATTACTTTGTCTTTTGTATTTGTGTTGTGGGATTTTTAATATTACTGGTGACATTTTTTCTAAAATTTCAACTTTTTGAAATAAATACTTACCATTTTTATGGCTTATTTTGAAATAAGTGCCATTTTATATGCCATATTTTGAAAAAATAAATGCCATTTTGCTATGCTATATTTTGAAAAAATACGGGAATATTTTGACAGACTCTAGTGATAATGCAGTGATAAATCAGTATAACACTAATACATGATTATAACTAAGGATATTAAACATAGAAGGACACAGTGTTTTATTAAAGTTATTGCAGCATATGCTGAAAATGTTGGTCTGCAACATTTAAACATAAATTGATCTGGAGTTTCATGTTTTCGAAAACATGTATCAGCATATTTTCATAAATTAGTTGACGTTGTCTGGTAATGTTGTCTCGTAAGTCGTTTATGGTGTGCACGGGAGTTTTTAAAATTGATTTTTTTAGGTACGGAAACACAAAATAGTCTAAAGGTGTCAAATCACACGATCTTGGAGGAAATCGGTCTTTACTAATTAGTCTATCATCGTAAAATTATCGCAAATATTCCAGAGTAGCTTGTACAACATGTGGTCTAGCAGAATCTTGTTGGAAATAGCCATTTTAAATTTGATCGTCATGGAGTTGGTTTATAAACGGTTCAAGAATATTATTGCAATAGTTTTCGCCGTTTAAATTTCCGTCAAAGAAGATTGGACAATGATCCTTCTGGATAGAGCTATCCGTGCTCCAATTTAAAAAAAAAGTAAACCGGTTTCACGAAAGCAATGTGGATTTTCAGTGCTCCACATGCGTATATTTGAGAATATCAATTGATATAGCTAGTTATATGGAACCATGCTTCGTCACTAAAAAAAGGTTTAACCAAAACTTCATCCTTATTAAAATTTTCCCGAAACCACTGGCAATATGTAACTCTCTTTAGATAATCTGGGGGAACAATTTCTGGCACATTTGAAGTTTATAAGGGTGCATTTGAAGGTCTTGTGAAAGAAGAGTGTGAGCCGATCCTAGGCTTAAATCTACTTGTTGAAGTAGCCGTCGTACTGAAATTGTCGGATCTTCCTGCACCATATTTCTTGCACGTTCGACAACATTTTCAGTTCTACTGTAATATTCCGCCTTTATTGGGAATATTTTAATTAGCTTTATGCCTCGGATTTGCTCTAGTCTAGAGAAAAAGTTCATTTAGCTCAAATATGGGATAGATCAATGATAACACCAACAAGTATTTACAATTAAATATAATATCTTTAACTATGTACACTCATATACGATAATACCAAAATGAAATGTATATTATAACAGAAGGGTGTCGTTGCGTCAACAAGGGGTTGCTCCAGGTCGCCTGTTAGGGCTGCAACTCAAGTTACTCAGAAAAGGGGCGGGCTCGTCGAGTCCGCCTTCCCAGCGCACGCTGCGTCCCTGGGCGATGTCGCGGAGTGGATCGGATCGCGCAGCAGCTGCTTCGGGTATCGACTCCGTCCGAAGGAAGTCGTCGGCCGCACGCAGCGATAAGCGAATGTTTGTTTACAATGGCTGCTGCGAACACTCCAGGTTAATAAATGTATGTCGAGAGTTTACCTTCCGGCTAGGAGCGTTGTACGAACCTGCTGTCAACTCGCGGAACTCGGCCAGTGCCGCGATGCAATTTGCCGGCAATTTCCGCTTGAAATTATTTAGCGGCCGTGCTCTCGGAGCCTTCGACGTTCGGGCGAAATTGCGGCCTTGATCTGCGAATTGCAGTGGTGCGGAAGCCTCCTTCAGGGGGCTTCTAGAATGCTCCCAGGACGTTAGCGGTAGTTCTTGCAAGTGAGTTTCTTATAGCTTAATCTCTATGTGCGCCCAGCATGGCGGCGATGGAGGTGTCGACGACTTCCAGGTGCTTTAAAATTCGGACAAATTAATACAATCGAAATGCGGCTCTCCAGAACGCAATTAATATGCGCGCTCGGGTCTCGGGTTGGCGTAGGTGCGTGTCTGTGGACGGGTTCGATAAGAATCTCTAGGTTGTCGGTATGTTTTTACTGTGACACTACCAGCACCATAAGGACCTTTTAGTCGATTTCTCCGTTACTTAGACAGTGACCTGCCAGGGCAAACGGGTAATCGCTTCAGGTAAGGCAGGAGATGAGCTTAGGGAGGGATCTCAGGATAGAATCTCCTCGGGAGCTGCCATGTGCTCCTTTTTATACGTTCAGCGACTCTCGGTCGATGCTCGAGCTCCCCACTCTGATGCTGGGGAAAAACACTCTCTCGTACAATTCGGGTTGTCCGCGCACCGGCTACTGGTCCGTGTTATTGCCTCCTGGCGCGGCAGCGAGATGCAAACGTTTGATAAAGCGGCGAATTAAATTCCAAATATGTTTCAAGTATCGTTAGAATTTAAATTCATAAGCGAAACGTTACACTACGACGAGGTGTTCCTGTTCTTGGTCCGCGATTTACAAAACCTATTTCTTCAAAACACGCTACTATTTTTAAAACTTCAGCGGAAAAGTTGCTATTATTTACCATAATATTTGTAAATCTTTGTCGCAATTCTTGTTTACCAGCATTGATGGAATAATTCCAGTTTCCGTTTTTAATTCCGTTGACCACTGCGAAGGTCAGACTTCACTATAAATGTTTTTTGTTCCTTAGTAAACACTACTGTAAAATTAGTTCAAAATAGATTTGTTTTACTTTCAAGTGAATTTGACTTAAGTCATATAAATAATAAATTATGACGTCTGAGATTGTACAGACATGCGCTTTACATTCCATAACCGTCCAGGACGTAAAAACTTTCTGTATACCCGTTATATGTATATCGAATTCGGTTAATGGTCTGAGCTTTTTGAGGCACTACCGTTAGTACTCACTTTAGGAACACCCTGTATGTATTTAATCGTGAGATCCTCTTCTCCAGCTTCTGTGCGTTGGTTTAATTGAGAGCAGTAGATCTTGTTGATATGGAGTTTGGTCATCTTTAAGGGCAATATTTTTAGAAACAGGGTCACTTGTAATTTGAATTTATTGCGTAAGATATTAATAACCGTTTGCCTATCCTCGAATGAGATTCGCAAAGGGCAAGTTTTGCCATGATCATTTACGTTTCCTAATCGATAAGAGACTGGTTCAAATTGTCCAGAAATTAAAGGTTACAGATTGGTTGGTGGATTTGTTGACCGAAATTCATACGAGCTAGAAATCTGTATCCTTTAATTCCTGGACAATCTGAATTTTGAAACCTTGTGTCTTTGTTTTAGTGCGGAGCTAGTGGTCTCGAATTTCCAAACCCATAATTTATTTTTATGAGCGGTTGAAACACGACCACGAGCGGAAATATTAAATTGGGAATGAAATAGCCGTTGCTCTGCGATGCGTCAGTAGCCATTTGTGTAAAACTGATTCATGGCGAAAGCACGATATTCACCGGAACGCTTTTCCATTTTTACTGAACGACCATCCACGATGAACGTAGTATCGAATAATAACGCCCTTATTATTCATTTATAGTTTACTCTCCTTAAAGTGGTTTGTCTTTTATTTATATACTATAAAGAATCGCAAATTTATGACGGTTTACATTTCTTTTTATTTTTCCCGCTCAGTTGTTTAAGGGTTAAAACGACATTTACGACAACGCGCCAGCTCAACGGTATTTACGAAAAGCCACGAAAAATCTAGACGACTAGCGCGTGCGATATCGGGAATGTAACTCACATAGGACCGCTGCCCAGCCCATAACAAAAGTGCCGAGTAGGCTGCAGTGGAGCGAAGGGTGGTCCAACACGGGATAACACGAGTGCAACGGCCTAATGAACGGTAAACGGATCTAAATAGATTCAGCGCCACCACGATTCCATCACAATAAACGAAAATGCACAGGTAAACTCACTGAGAAACCGGGAAGCAAGTGAATCTCCCTTTTAACTTTACACTTGGCAGAAACCCAAAAGCTAAACTGGGTGCAACCTTGGAACTCCTTGGAACCGGCAGCTAGAGCGTTCCAACATACCATGACGCTCACAAATTTATCCAGGATCCGCTTTATATCAATCTTACACCAGTCACTAATCGGGCGACGACCCTACAGATTGCTTACACTAAAAATCAACATGCAACACAAAGAAAATACAGCGGAAGCGTTTAACAAATAGGTCTATTGTTATTCAAACATAAATAAGGTAGACAAATACGGTACACAAATATTAGTTAGTACGCAAAGCGTAACGAAAATGGGGAATGTCAACCCAATTGTTAGTTAATGCTCTAAGATAAATATTGTACGCAAATACGGTGCGCTGGCATAGGGCCCTGTACATTGAAATTGCATTCGCATTGCTTAAGGCATAAGAGGGGTGATATGACAAATGTTAGTTAGAGCACGCTCGTGATTCGCGACGTTAGATCAGGCGCAAATATGATGCGCTGGCATAAGGCCCTGTATATTGAAATGGTGTTCGCACTGCTTAATGCAAAAAGGGGTGATATAACAAATATTAGTTAGCACTCGCTCATGATTAGCGCGGGAGGCTTACGACTAGTACAATACCTCTCAATTAGCTTCACCTGTGGCGGCCGTAGCGGTGTCCAGCCGGCGGTTTAGGTCCCAAAGTCGGCGAAACGAAGCGGAGAGCCCCAACAAGCTCGACGCGGGGGCGAAGATTGTGCTGTCCCTCATGAATCCCAAATAGAAGTCAGTGATGCGATTAGATGCGACCAGACTTGCACGTAAGACTCGACCAGGGGTAGACGCTCTCGAATTAATCCCGCATTAAAATAAGGGGTTGATGGCACGACGGCCCATAACAGGAGAAGCGCCTGGCACTTGACGGAGGAACCAACACTGTGCGCCCGACTCTCTTCAAGCTGCCGAACACACTCCCCCACATATTAATTACGGGAAAAACTATCTCGCAAGCGCAAAGCGAACGCAACCCCGAAGGAAAAGACGCCGCTGAGCGTGCACCTCCAAAACTGAGCTACTCTCTTCTCGTGTCGGATGCTAACTAACTGGAAAAACCACGCCAGGCAGCGCTGGTAAAGCGGAACGGGGGGAAACGTATCTGTCTCTCGCACGAAACACGTGCAACCATCGACAAGGTGACTGCAAGCTTGCGGACTAGCTCGCACTCACGGGCGATTAGGTCGCGAAATATTCTAGAAAAGCGTTAGCATACTAAATCGATATTGGAACTCAGCATGCCAACGAATATAAGCAAAGACATGAAATAAGCGCCTTTCAGATTTTATGCAGTGGACCCAGTTGACTACGTCGTGAGCCATTATCTGCTTGCTTAAATTCGATAAGCTTGACTTAACAAGCGGAATTATATGAAAAAAAAACTATATACAAGCGGGGTCGTAATCTAGAAAAATAGGCTAATTAACCGTCCGCTCGTAGACTCTAAAAATGTCCTGACACAGTTTAGATTGTTTTTTATTAATTCTTTCACAAGTATCATTCTATAAAATAAGAATGATATTAGAAACAATACACTAATACGTTATTTTGCATTTATATAAATTTTTCTATTAATGCATTAAAATTAATAATAATTAATTACGCAATAAAAACTGGCCAAAACAGGCTGAACCGTTAACGAAAATGTATCAAGACTGTTTAATTTATTAATTACATGTTTGAATGCAAACGCCTATAACAAGATATGAAATTATTCCTATATTTTAATTTCATTTTTTACGCGCGTTCTATTGATTGCAATGCCGTGCGTCTGATTTAGAAAACACATATAGGTTATTTACCTTGACCAATTAATGTTGCCATGTTTTTTGGCTAATCAAATGTATAGTTTTAATAAATATCTTAAAGGCTGTAACTTTGTATTTTTTAGTTTTAGAAAAATATTCTCTATACAAGCAAGTAGATAATTCTTATAGTTTATAAAAGACCAATTTTCTTTGATAACTTAATAGTTTTAAAGACATGAAGCAAAAAACAGCTATTAGTCATGTGACTAAAATGCTTTATTATACACTGTTACTAACTCTGTGATAGTTGGTTCAGTTTTAGATCTTTGTTGTACAAAAGCGGATACTGTATCACACGTAAGTGAAATGTCATTCTGCGCTCGTGAGAAGTACTACACTCTCGCTTATACGCTTCTTTGTCAAATAAAAGTCTCACTCGCTTCTAATTACTTATTCCACTCATTTATAATACATATAATAGTTATACTAGTATGCTAAAACGTGTGGACCACATTTTTCCCATAGTCAATTTCTTCGGTTCTTATCTGCGTTAAAGGAAAATCCCTAGTTTGCGAGGGTTTTTCGGGATTTTTGTGGAATCCCACTAGGGTCGGCCTGGGACTTTAGAGATAGTAATCTACAAAGCCAAAGCGGTGGTTAAGTTATTAGACTGTTGTTAACACGTAAATTTGAGTATTTTTCCAATGTTTTTGTGCGTTAAAAGATACAGTTTATTTATATTTTAAGCAATCTTTTTTTGCGAGCCACCTAACCAACCACGTCTGTTTTTTTTAAAATACACGGAGTAAAAATACCCAGACAGGAATTTAGGAACTTGAAAATATTATTAAAGTTAATAACTGTTTAACACTTTTGTCAAACCAGTTTAATATTGAGTTGTTTTGTAAGGGCACTATAAATTATTTTTTAATGCAAACGAGTAGATAACACTTAGGTTACAAATGATTTATATAAAGAATGTAATCACAAAAACAAAAAAGACCTAAATAAATATTAGAAATATAAATGCAGACAAAATAATAAAGAGCCACAAAAATTGCTATATGGAATTTTTTCTAAAAATGTTTTAGAAAACTAGAGAACACCGCAACTAAAGAGTAATAACTTAATTGAAAAAGATAAATAGCCAAATTAGTTGCCAAAAACCGTATCTATCCGTATTAATAGGATTTTAAATTTTGTGTAAATAATAACTGTATTTGTTTCATTGTATAAATATTGTCTCCTTAAAAAGTTATGAATTTGTTATTTGAATTTTGAACACTTATTCTTGTATACATATGTAAAATACATATGTTTATCGTAACAGCTATTGTAAGCCTACGGCGCCGAAAAAGAGAGTTCATAGACAGTTAAGCGTACATATTTGCCAGGTAGTATCGGATTAAGCTGTTTACGTTACCATAAAGGTGTAGAAGTGGAGTGTAATTAAAATTTGCATTTTGGAACTTTGAATATTCGAGGAATGTGGCCAAATATAAAAAAGTATTTGAAGAATTAGAACGATTACATATCGACATAGAAGTTTTGGCCGAAACGAAGAAAAAATTAAAGGGAATAGAAGGAAAAGGAAACTACCGTTGGTAGCTTTTTTTTAAAATAAAGATTAGGTTAAATGGGGAAAGTGTCAAGACTTTCTAGGAGTATTACAAATCTTGAATTCAATTATTTGTAGTACTTCCGGTTTAATAGGAAATTGCGTCAACCTTAGATTTTTAAATACAACATTCCATTTTTTTTAATAGTTAGATTGGAAACAAATTTAGCTTTAAAAAGCGAGATAGTTCACTTTTTCTTTATTTAATTGCATCGTGACTGCCTTGAAACTATATACAGGTACACCCATACGTAAACCATAACTAAAATCTATTTATTGCATATTGTTAATACTTTTTGTTAATTGTGTGTAAATTCACTGAGCTTGTTTGTGTTACTTACTTGTTTATTGTTTCAAAGCAAACGTTATTCTGATATCAATAAAAAGAGAATGTCAAATAACTCGGTTATTTTCAACTTTAGTCATATATATTATTGTGATACATAAAGATCAATCATATAGCCTGAAGTTTGACTTTTGGGAGTTCTTTAGTGGGTTGAAGGTACATCGAGGATATGCTGACTTTGACTTTAGTTGAGAAACGTCAGGATCAGTGGTGTTTAAAGTGAGTACCTAAAAAGTTGAAAGGAAGTCAGGTTTGTTGTAGTTAGTTCTAATAAGGTATAAGAAAAACAATTAATTGAGTAAAATGCAATAATAACAGTACTTACTTTGATGAATTAGTCATTGATTTGAGAAAGGGAAAGGATATTTGTCAATTTTGATAGTGTTGTGCTTTTATCCTTGTTAAATGTCAAACTGACATTTAATAACAGTCATTGATTAACAATTCATATAAAAAATTAGAATATCAAAGAATAGATAACTTGATTAAAGAACCACGCCCTAATGAGAGTCTCAAATGTATTGCATAATTTTAAAAGTACAAAAGTATATTCACTGTAGAATTGTATAGCACATATTTATGGCTATCCCAACGTGGAGCCATTGCAATATGTTATACTTTTTTAAAGATAAACTTGTGTTCCACACAAAAACTTGTAGTCTATATAATTACACAATTTCCTGTTGAACCGAAAGTGGCGGGAATAATATGATTATGAAATTTAGTCATAAAAATTAATATATAATCATTAAAATTATGATTAATGCTTTAGTTTAAGTAATATTAAAATTACAGTCAAAGATTTAATTTGGAACATTATTCATATTTAATTCATTTAGAAGCTATTACCTTATCTTTAATATTATAATTGATGATATAAACCTATACGGGGTATCCAAAAAATGGCGGATTAACTCTACGGTGCGTTAATTGGGGATGCCTAATAAACCCTGAAAAAATATGAAAAAAAATTCCTGAGCCGTATTTTTCGAAATATTTCTGGTCAACGGTGGGTAATAAAATCCATTTAACCGTAAGAAAGGGAGCCCAGACTTCAAGGGACTTGCTGGTGGGACGAAACATCCTGTTACATGATAATTCAGTTCAATGGACAATGGACACACTAAAGTACAAATTCGGGGAAAAAGTGAAGGGTTCGCCGGTCTCCGTAATGAAACAGATCTGTAAGGTCTCGAAACAGATGGAAGTGTTTCTGTTACTCTCGGTCTAGCTCGATCGGGAAGGCGGGGTTTAATGACTTAATGAAACCGACGAGACCTTACCCTATACTTTTGCTCAAAACTCCTAGAACTTCGACACATTAAAGATATTGCTCGAGGCGCCACTTGCTTTGGGGAATTAATTGCTTTCGCGACAAAAGCAAGAAAGTTTACGAAAGCTATGCAAATGTCTACCGGGTTTGCTGCGATCCACCCCATCGTCGCCCGCCAAGTTCCCCCACGTCTGCGGGTACAAACAGGATGGCCTAAAAATTAAATGACTCACCTTCAATGGCCACCCTCCTGAAAATTTAAAGCTCTAATTCAAGCCAATACTCTTGGGGCTTGATCAACGGGAAAACTTTGACTTTACAATGAATTACCTTCAGCACTCGCCGTCACTGGTTGAAGACCAGTGGTTTCATATTACATTAAAGAAACTCGAATTAATTTGACAAGTTTACATTTATTAGCAAGACAGCGAAGCATGTCCGGGGTTATTACAAAACAAATAGTTGTTCGGTACACCGTAACTGAAAATATAGGGATACCAGCCAAAAGGTTATCTAACCAGCTAGTTTACAAGAAAATAGGCGACAGGGATGTTTCCCAACATACACAAATAATAAAACAAGATTTTCTCTAGGAATTAGCAGCGCAAAGTTCCACACAAAATGCGACGCACACTATATATTTGCGTCAATTCCGCGGTACACACAACGAAATACAACAGGTAAAATCTATCCTACCTATAGTCAAATCATGTTTCTCATTAGGCATACAGGCAGAGGCAGCGTACTGCAGCAGCTTATTGACGGCTAGGGGTGGGAGTGCAGAAATGGGTTGTGCAGAAATTCGACCGGAACAGAGGCCGTGGCAAAAGGTGTTCGCAACCAACCATGGAAGCGGCGGCCAGCAGAGGACGATTCTTTAGGCAAGACAAACTGGATTTACAAGTGTGCAATAGTGCAAAACTTCTCACAATAACACGAGAACAATTCACTCGGGCTTAATAAGGGCGTCTTGATCTGATGTGCAACAAAAGCAAAATTGTTCCTCTCACAATCCGGTGAGCAGAAACAAACGGAAATAAAGATACCTCGCCCACAAATACGTCGTCCTAAACCATTTTACGCTCGGCACTTAAAGTTCCAACGAACTTGCTGCTTTCACGACACGAAAAAGGCCAAGGATCTCCGCACAAACTTCCACTTCTTCAGAAGGCACCAACAATTAGCGGAACTCACACAATTATTTAAAGCGAAAGCGAAACTACAAGTTTTTTAACAAAAATCATACACTTCTGTTCTAGTTTGGAACTTGGCGGTAATTAATTTTAGAAGTTCGCGGGCAATTCGATGATGATCCAGCGTCGGAAATACGTCTGACATCTATAACAACAGACTGCATTTTCCGTCGCATAATTGCACCACTAAACGAAACATGATTAAATAACTCGGGAGGAGGGGGGAGCACCTAAGCTTTCCAAGGCGCCTATTTGTCTCCATGAAAACAATAAAAAAACAATAACGGACTACATCACTGCAACGATGCATGAGGCACAAAGCATAAAGGAAAATTTCTGAAAATGATCGAAAGCTAACTAAGCAATTTCAAGAGGCTTGAATATATCGAACAACAGGAATGAATACTAAGAATTCAAGAAGCTAAACTTTATTATTTGCAGAACCGAACAAAGGGTAAATTCATAAATGAAATTCGGCGAAAATGACTAAACTAAATGAACACTGCACATCGGCGACCTGCTCGGAAATAAATATCTAACATAGTGAAGGTTTGATAACATTACCAAATTTGGGCTTAAATAAAATTGGTGAAACAAAGGGAATTAAAAATGATCTTACAATCCATCGCAGAAGCAGGATCCCAAAGGCAGAAATACTTTTTTCTAAAAATTTTGCGTAGATTTCTGTGGCGTCCTTCGCGTGTGTTTTGTTTACAGTGGCGTTGTTTACTTACGCTAAATCATCTAGGCGATGAATCAATAAGTTATAGCAGATATAATTGTTGAAAATTAAGCCTACTCAAATTTGCACTGCATAATAAATGCGAGTTTAGCTTACTATACATATATTGACATTAAGAAATTTTCCATAACTTCAAAACTACAAATTAATAGAAAAATTAGATTTATTTGAACATGAGCGCATTAAAAGGTGGTCGATGGTGTGCAATCATATGTAATTTTTTTGAAAGGCGCTTCTGCGAGTGTCGCTTTTGAGTTCGTTAAGTGTTTATTCTGTGGTATTACCCTTTAGGTCTATCTTGTTTAATTTTTTTTATGTGTTTGGTTTGTTTCGGTGTTAATTGATACTACTTGTGCAAGCCGTATCTCTACAAAGAAATGATCTGAATCTAAATCGGACCTCTATTAGTAGGGAGGCCACGAGACTTAATAATTATTTTCGTGGGACTGAGTAGGTTTATACCGACAAGTGATACCATCGTAATCAGCGGTGTTTCCTCAGTAAAAAAACTCCTGTTGTCGCTTTCTCTGCCTGTGGAGTGAGAAGTCACAAAGATGGCAATTCCTGGTACCAGGTTTTAGTACAGTAAAACTAGGATTTAACCCAAACATCCAAAAAAGAAAATTCTACCCAGTGGCAAACTGTTTAGTACCTCCTCTTAGTAAGTAGTAAAAAATTGCACAAATTTGCGCGTCGGATTTAGGCGGGAGGGGGTTGGAAAGGTGGTAAAATGGTAGGTTTCAATAGTTTTTCGCAAATATCTCGTTAACTGTGAGGTTTAACGCAAACTTTACCTTATACAAAATTAATTTACATTTAGTTTACAATAAAAATGGTCTACGCATTTTTTGCACTCCAGTAAAGGATTACGGAGATATCGAGGGGGTAAAAATGTAACTTTTTCTGTTTGGCAAAAAAAGCAAAAATGGCGCTTATGAACTCGTAATATTCGCTCCAACTGTATTATATAAAATGTTCAAGGAAGTGGGGAGGCCAGATGGTTATGGTGAAACACCCAGCACAAAAGACGAACAACATTTGCGCAGATCATCCACTACTACACATGTTGAAGAGAAAGTGGAAGATGGAATTAATGTCACTTTTGGACAAGCAAAATTTCTAACTAATACTAAGAACAAGATGCAACTGATTACTGTCAACACTGTACATACACTTACAGCAAGCTGGCTGCAGAGTGATTCAGGAAGAAGGTGATGCTGACACCAAGATAGTTTTTACTGCAATTGGCGAATCAAAAAAGTAAACAGAGGGTATCGTAATTGGCAATGACACCGATTTATTGGTCTTGTTGGATGTTCATGCCACAGCCAACAAACAGTTGAAGATGGTTGTACCAAAGAAATGTAACCAAGAAGAAAAAGTTTACTGCATTGGAGACATTCAGCGTGGTATCGGGAAATGAAGGATGTTCTCTTGACAGTTTACACTTTCGCCGGAGGTGATACCGTTTCTTCAATTTATAGAAAGGGAAAAATAACTCCTTCTGAAAAAGTGCAAAGTAACAAGGAGCTTTACACAAAGCTGTTGACTTTTAACAACCCAAATGCAATTCCAGATGCAGTAGCTGATGCTGGAAACCATTTCTTCCTTTCGATATTTGCATCAACAAATGCAGATAATTTGGATACTGTGTGCTATCAATGTTATTTGTAGACCATCGCAAGGCAGCCTGTACACACAAATTTCAGGTTGGCTGTACTTTCCCCCACTTCAGCAGCTGCACAACAACACTCTTAAAGAGTTTACCATCAAGTGCAGCAATGTCTCAATGTCAGTAAAGATTCACTAAAATGGGGTTGGAAAAGGATTGGTGGTTATTAGCGTCCAGTTGCAACCACAAAGTCAGCTGATCCTGAACAATTGCTCTCCGTCATTGTTTGCACTTGTAATGCGGGGTGCGTCATAAACTGTGAGCGTCGACAGAGTGGCTTGAAATGCTCAAACATGTGCAAGAATTACTGCGGGCATAGGTGCACCAACAGATAAAGTAATTATTGACGACGGCATCGATGAAGATAATCTTCAACATGAAAAAGAGCTTGAAGATTTTTAGGTTACTGAATGCTGTTATTTATTATTATGTAACTACCTTGGTACGTTGTACATACCACTTTTAATTGAAGAACGTTGAATTTATTGAAAAGCATGTATTGTGAAGAAAAACAATTTCCATTATTTTTTGTATTAAAGCTTATTAGATAAAGTTTGTAGTTAACTTTGTTTTAATGCTATCCACATGATTTTATATTTTTAGGAATATATGACAAAAGATGGAGGTAATTTAAGTAGGTATAATTATAAAAGCACAAACGGGAAAGAGTAAAATGATATGTCGAATTATTCAAAAGGAAAAATAGGCAAAATGAAGATAAAAGCGACAAAGGGGGGGGGAGCAATGTAGATATATTATCAAATACACACACATAACCGTACATACATACATACACACATACAAATGTTCCTATCTTATTGATGCGTCACTAAGTCTTTTTATAAGGAAACATACTTTTTATAACGAAACATACTCATTTTCAAGTAACCCTCTCCGTAACCCTTGCGTGGAAGTCAAAAATGCATAAGACCATTTTTATTGTAAATTAAATATAGATAAATTTTGTATAAAATAAAGTTTGCGCTAAACGTTATAGTTAACAAGATATTTGCGAAAAACTGTTGAAACCTATCATTTTACCAGCTTTCCACTCCCCTCCGCCTAAACCCGACGTGCAATGTTGTGCAACATTTTACCACTTACTAAGAGGAAATCTATTAATAACCGGTCGTTGATTCACTTCTTGATTTGGCGTTGCAATCCTGTACTACTATTTTCAAATCATACATCGGAATTGTATTGTAAGTTCTATGGAACATTTCGTTTTTTGTTTCTATTTCGTTTTCCTCAGTGGTTCCATGAATATTAATAATGCTTATCTTTTGATGAATCCAGTACCAGTTTTCTTTGTTTTCCACTACTTTTATAAACGTATATCCATCCACTTCACAAATATCATTAGCTGTGTGTTTCGTTTCTTGTATAGCTAAAATATCCACTTTACACTTTTTTAATTCCTTAATCAGTTGTTTGGCTTATAGTTCTGTAGTTTTTATCATTTGTTTTAATGTTTTCCTCAAAATAAACGTATTTTTATAAATTTTTGCAGTGTAAACAGGGTGTTGATTGTTTTGAGTTTTATCAGGGATAACTTTTTTAAGACAAACGAATTTGGCTAAACTGAAGCAATGGTGCAGTATTTAGCGGAGAAACTAAATTTAACGTAGTTTATTTAGTGTTTTAAGGAGTATCTAAAAAATATAAAAAAATAATTTTGGTTTTGTATTACGATGGCCTTTGTTAGTAAATATTTAAAACTATTGAAAGCTCAGCACAGACAAAAACTAAGTTATTATTATTAAACACGTATAACATTTGTATATATACTTCCTTCCTCCGCGATTTCAAAAAACTGATGAAAACTTTTAGTGAGAATCGTTCTGTCTGAAACACCTAGCTCTTTCGAAAAAATCTCGAGTTCGAAAAAAATCATGATTACTATACTTATTTTATCTTACGAAGTTTTTGTGTCTTCTAATTCAGGAAAAGTCGTTTTCGCAGTGATGTCTGTCTGTGGCCTGTCGTGTTCTCTTTACACCCCAGACGGTTTAATTAATAGGAATGAAAGTGTATATCTTCGTTTCTAATATAGCATTAAAGATCTCAGTAATTTTTGGGTAAAATCGGGCAACCGGGAATGGTATTTTACTATTATGTTTTTTTTCGCATTGCGGGAAAATTTTATAATTGTTTGGTAAAAATTAAAGATTACAGTACAAGGTCATATATTATGCAATTATCTACAACTTTTTTTGACAATCCTACTAGTATAGCTGTTGCAATCTTGTAAGTCTGTTGCAAGTAGCAAAGGGTTTCTAAATATTATAGCAATCCCTTCTTTCTTTTATCCGAGGATTAGTATGCCATCATTTTATGCTAATATTAAATATCTTTTGTTATACGTATATTGTGATTTCTGGGTTTATCTTCCCTCAGTGGATATGTGTTTCACGAGCATAATTAAATGCAAGAAATGACAGAATATTGCACTGCCTAATACCTCTTTGGTTTTCGAACTGGTTTGCTTTTTTCATGCACATAAATTACACTAAAGTTAACTTTATTTTCGTCAGGGTTACTAATTCATTATGCACTTCAAATTCTCTCAAACATAACTTGTATTGACTTATTGTACCATACGTCTGCATATAGTTATCGTAAAGTTGCTAAATGTGTAGAATGTATATTAAATTGCCAACATTACTCTAAGGCCATTCTTACTATTTAATCGTTTCTTGTTTAGGCCTCTGTCCATATTAATTTGTCACATTATAAAAAATATGAAGTAGTATTTATGGATACAGTCCATGTACAAATAGCTCCTTTGTATTTTAGTTCTAAAAGAATTAGGTAAGCAAATAATTTGACTTCAAAAAAATATTGAAATCCCCCTATGTGGTGTCGCGCGAGTCACCATCCGGTATAATCTCCTGTAATATTATGAGAACGTCTAACGACGGCTTTCTAAATTTTGTTATAAAAATAATAAATCGTTAATAACCGCAAGTGGTGTATATGTTACACCTAATCTGTGAAATTGCCGAATTCGCGAAACGGGCGAAATTTTACCTATTCCATGAAATCGGCATTGCATCTGTCGATTTCATTTAGTACTAGGTAGAGATTCGCCGAATTCATGAATTTGGCGGTAGCAATGTTTGCTATTACATGAAATAAGCAACAAATGAAGATTGAGGTTTGGTGTGTTGTTTTTAATCACAACGCGTTATGTTACTGTATCTTTTCTTGTTAAACTATTTAATACAAACAGACAAAATGGAGGGAACTAAAAACAGTCAACTGTAGAGCGCTGAATATGAAAGCAAGCAAGGTAAGAGGAATTTGAAAATTGTTGTTTCTGTCGGCTGATTACGAGTACTGTCTTTGTGATACGCTATAAGAATTTTAACCGCTATTAATCGAGGCAGTAGATATACAGGGTTTTCAAAGTTAAGTCGGCACTATTGCTAATGTCGTTATTATTGGAGCTACAAAGTCAGTTAAATAGGCAAACTAGTAGTATTTTTTTCGCCAATTACGATGGAATCAAAATCGAACACCGCGTTCGCGAGTTATATCAAAAAGTAATTGTTTTTCAAATGGGACACTCAGTATACAATATTCACAATCGATAGGAAATTGAATTCTGAACAAAAAGTATCCTATGTCCTTTTATCCTAATGTCAAAAATGACAAAGGTATTGATGATTTTTCAAATTCGTCAAGATGGATGTGTTAGTGGCAATTTCATAAAATAGAAATTAAAAAGAATATCCATGCAGTGAAACAATATCGTTTATTTCAAATTATTCTATGAACTTATAAAAACAAAACTCAAATTATATGCGCAAAAACATCACCCTCTTGCTCCAAGCATTCTTGAGCCCGCTTGTAAACGCTTCTAGTGGCCCTGGCAATGACATAACTCGCGAACGCGATGTTCGATTTTGATTTCGTTTTCACCATCGTAATTGGCGAAAAAAATACTACTAGTTTACTTATTTAACTGACTTTGTAGCTCCAATAATAACGAAGTTAGCAATAGTGCATAACTTAACTTTGAAAACCGTGTATACTAAAATTACTAGTATTGGCATATTAAAAGTTCTTTTAAATTAATAAATTTTGTTGTAGTTACAAAAGTAAGCAGAATCAAAGATAATAATATTATAACAACTCGAAGTATCTAACAATCTAATACTGATGGAATTGTTGTCAGGTCTATAGTGAGTCAAGACCTTAATCAAAAATGTCACATTGACCTTATAGACTTTCAAAAATTGTCCGATGGTGAACATAGGCTAAATTATTAAGAACACTTAACCAAATTCAGTTTGTTAAGACCTTTAACATCTAAAATACCTGAAGGAGCCAGTGAGTGGATAATTTTTTTGCGATTTTGGAGCTCCACATGTTCTTCAATCTGATAACGGTAGAGAATTCACAGCAGCTGTTCTTAAGGAGTTAGCTGCAGTTTGACCTGAGTTAGTTCTTATGAATGAAAGGCCACGACATCCCAAAGTCAGGGAAGTGTGGAGAAGACTAACTCTACTGTTAAAAATAGTTAATTGCTTGATTGTGAAATCATAGTACTTCGTCTTGGTGGAGTGGGCTGCAGTTTGTTTAGTGAGGGATTAATACAAAACACCAGGAAGCAGCACGAATTCTCTCTTATCAGGCTACGTTCGGTCAATCACCCTAACCAGGTTTAAAGTACAATTAAAACAAGAATATTTACAAAACATTTCATGTGGTATACAGGAAGAAATCTAAATGAGTTAATAAACTCGATAAAGTTAAACTCAGAAGCTGAAGAAGTCAACAAAATTAACAATGAAACAAATTTAGAGATGCATAAAGTAACAGAAATAAGTAATGTTGATACTGCATCAATGAATAAAGAAAAAAGGACAATTGATCAAAGTAATCCAGTTTTCACAACTACTAATAATGTTCTAATTTTGAGGAAATTATAGAAAATGTAGATTTAATAATACAAGAATATTCTATTGATACAAATAAAGATGCACATATAGAAGAAAATGTATCTAAATTTTGTTATTGAGACTATAGATATAGACTAAACAAACAAAGATAAAAAATCTGAAGGATTCTATCATCGAGCTATACAACTGTGTCAAATTGTAAGCCAAAATATTCTCAAGCAGGCTAATAAATTGGTTGGCAAGATCTACTAAAAAATTTGCTTTATTACCAATTGGGGATTTTTATAGGAATAAGCGAAGCAGAAAATGGAGGAAAACTGCAAATTGGAACGAAACATGGAATTATTGATAAGTGGTTAGACAGAAATTGTTTACATCTTACAGAGTACAAGAGCATGAAAATAGAAGATGTAACTGACAATAGAACTAATATAAGAACACTAATTCGATTTGATTCTGTTAGCTTCGGTCAAGGATACAGAAGGTGTAATAGTAATGGAAAATGCGAAAGCAAGAGATGCTAATGCTTTAAGAATAAATATATTTGTAATTCAGCTTGTCGTGCTGGAAAGATTTGCAATAATCATGGATAAAGTTTTATTTATTTATTTTGAAACAGTCCAAAGAATCTAGCTTTAGTAAGCTCTAGTGTGCGAAATGTTTGTGCTCGGCTACGAAGTTAGAAATAAACTTTATTGTGTTAAACTAATACTATATCATAATAATAATATCATGAACTTAAATAGTTAATATTATTATTCTTCGCCTTTTATTGACTGTTCTGGTAAGAATTGAATATTTTATAGCAAGTTGATTTGAACACTTACATTGCCTATTTCACGAAATGAGTAACAGCCATGTTCGATTTTTGTTTATTACGCGAATTCGCCAAATGAATTGCCGACTTCACGAAATAGAAAAATTTTGCCCATTTTGCGAATTGGGTAATTTCACAGATTAGGTGTAACATATACAATTTGGATAATTAAAATTTCGCACAAACAGTAAATTATGATAACACAGAAAACTTAATCTTCGTTAGCAGAACATACAAACATGACTTACTATATAAGCCGCTGTTTTGACAATAATATTTACAGTTGTCTACTTGAGTTGAAAGAATTTCACATGAAAAACTTGCAATTTGGGTGTGAACTACAAGCCCAATAAATATATGTAACTCGAAATCCATTTTGAGGTAAATCCAGAAAACGTTTTAAACTACTGCATTGGGTGCGTATGTGATTAATATTTTAATTTTTACTAGCAATGTATGTACTGTTTTTTGAATAATTATTCAATATTTCACATAAAAGTTTAAACAAACCAGTTTATTTTAAAAATTGTACGATACTGCACTATCATATCTATGGGTATGTAAATGAAAAATTAGTAGGACATTGTTACTGACGTACTTTTTTTATTTTAGATTTCAGTGTAAACTCAGCATGTGTTTCATCAAAAAGGTGTCTCTGTGGTTTCAACTATGTTTGGTAGTTTACAATATAGTTCCAAACGTATCAGTAAGTATATCGCATCAGCATTATATTTTATTTAGGGCTACGGTTTTAAAACATTTCTGAATAGTAGTTTAAAAAGCTACGAATGTTGTAATGCACATATCCCTGCAATTTCCAAATTAGACAAACGTTAGCAGTGTTTAATAGAATAAAGGATTAAAAATAGTTTGTGGGAAATTACTGCACTATACCTCTATTATAATTACAGCAGGAAACAGCACCAGAAATTCGAATTCCAAACGGAGCAAGAATTATTGGAACAGTTAACTACACTGAGGATCAAAACAAACAATATTTTACTTATCAAGGAATCCCGTACGCTAAACCACCAACCGGAGATCTAAGATTTAGAGTAAGTTTTTGCACAATTACAACTTCTCAGTAAGTGCGATAACATAACTCAACGATAATTTGTAGGTTTGAAGGATTTCAAAAGTAGTCTTGATTTTCTCTTGATTTTCGAAACTCACTATCAAGACTGCATCATTCATTTCGTTACGATGCCAAATTTCTCTCAAAATCTCTTAGGAAATGACATACTCGACCGCGCCCTTTTTAAAATAATAAGAAAATGAATATTTTCTGTTTTGAAAAACAGTAAAAAATGAGGGTATAAAACGTTTCTTGATGCTCACGCTCGATCAGCAAACACTTTCGAGCTGAAATAACCTTTGTTAAATCCGGTTAGGAATTCTTCGATTTTTCAATACTCAATTGGATACGGAACAGTTGAATTTTTCCAAACTAGAATGGAAAAATAAGACATAAAAGAAACAATGCAAACTTTATTTTTTATATGTGTTAACTACAAAATTAGAGCAGAAAGGCAGAAAGAAAGAGAGCAACGATTTTATGTTATAGGATAATTAATTAATGAGTAATTTTTTACCGGATTTAACAAAATCTTGTGTACAGTACGTTGGGAGAAGCATGTTTTTTTCGTTTACGACGTGCTTTTTTTCTCGGCTAACGCCTCGAAAAAAAATCTCACCTCTAAAACGGAAAAATATCACTTTTCCCAACTTATTGTACACTTGATAGACAAATAACTGTTAACGTAATTGTAACGAAAAGTTCTATTTCCCGGACTGAAATTACTTCCGTAAGGATAAAAATGCAGTACATTATGAAATAATAGTTATTTATGGTATAAGGGTGCCATCCAAAATTTTATCCAACAACCTAATAAATATCTAAAAACAAATTTTGTATTGACAGCCGTGAAAAGTCATAGTGACAATTTGGAAAGTAAAGAGAGATAATAGTATATTACACAACAAGTTTAGAAAAGTAAAGTTTTACTAAACGAATATAGCCTCATTGAGTAGGAGCGAGCGAAGCGAGCGAGTAACTTAAAATGCTATATAAGTTTAGTAAAACTACTCTTCTTACGAAGCGTGCATACTATTTCTTCGCATTTTGTATTAATATTTATAAACAAACATTTATATAAAAGCATTGTACCACATGTCCATTCAAAAAGGCGGCTGTGGAAATTCAAACGTAGGAATAATATGTTAGCAGATTACGTTTTCCGTCAGTTTTGACACAAACTGACACAAAACCTAACCTGCTAACTTCGAATTTGACAGTGACATTACCATATAGTAAAGTGGCATTTCTATACACCAGAGTGCCACTTTATTAATCGATTTTGAATTTAGTAAAGTAGCACATTATTATACAAAATGTGAAAATAGTTATTTTTGATTCTAGATTGCGAAATGCTACTTTTGCATTCGAGAATGAGTTCTTTTGCGAGCATCGCGAGCAAAAAAACATTCGAGAATGTAAAAGAATTTCGAAATCGAGTATCAAGCAACGTTTTTTCGAAAACTGCACAGCTCCACATTAGTGGAAACTCAAAGAAAATTTTGTCTACATTGTGACCTCTTCTTTAATCAAAAATATATAAATGTCTACATTTTTTATCAATTTTCGAAAAATAGTAGATTATATTATAAGTGAGCGAAATGCATCATTATTTGCGAGTGAGAATTTTGAATCGCGAGTGCCGCAGCACGAGCGATACAATTTCTCACGAGCTTATAATAAAAAGCAATTCGCTCACGTGTGATATACGACGTTTTATCTTACAGTAGCAATTCTTGTGCCTAAATAATTTGCGCAGTCAAAACATGTCGCGAAATAAATTTATAATTAGTCGCCTATGATTTGTGATATACGTTTGACAGTACTGAAGTGTATTGTCAGTTCATGTCAAATTCGAGGTTCGCAGGTTAGGTTTTGTTTGTCACAGACTGACGCAAAACTTAACCTGAAAATTACGAATTTGACATAGCTTGACAGTGCTACCAACAATGCAGTAGTATAAATAATGAAAACTCACTTGTGAATAAAACTTCATTTTAGTCACTGAAAACAGTTGTATAATGTATGGTAATAGGCGCCACTGTAAGATAATAGCTATTTATGCAACAAGTGCTAAAAGTTGACGTTTATGCACGAGACATGAAAATTATGTCTCGTGCATAAACGACTTTTAGCAGGCGTTGCATACATTATTTTATCTACGATCTTAATTTTACTATTATTAATCCATAAATATCGATTTAACAAAGGTTTGCATCTACACTTCTAATTTATGTCATAATAAACAGTAGGCCATGCCCCGCGGGCGAATGTTTTCGAATGACAGTAGTCAAGGTCAGTTACGAAATGTAATTATTAATACTCCACATCTGACTGTATTTATTACATAACGCTTTAATTATTTCAAAAACACTTTACCTGTCACGCAAGAAGCAACTGGAATAACTTTACAACTTCACTTCCAGTTCCAAATTGTAGTTTTATAACCTCACTTCACTTTTAGCACATGGGCTAAAAGTAAACAGCTGATTTCTTTAACCACGGTAAACTATAACACGTCACTTTTAGTAAAACAAGCTAGCGCTAAAAGGCCTACTTTTAGTAGTGGTCGTAGATAAAATAATTTATAATTAGTCGCCTGTAATTCGTGTTATACATTTGGCAGTACTGAAGTCTATTGTTAGTCTATGTCAAATTTGAGGTTAGCAGGTTAGGATTTGTTTCTTACTTGACACAGGATGATGCAAAACTTAACCTGTAAATCTCGCATTTGACATAGCTTAGGGCCTACATAATACAGCTGATCCATGTAACTGTGCCTCTATAATAAGTGAGTTGTGGATAAAAACTATTTAAATTATTTGATCACTAACAATTAATTTAAATATTTTAAAATTTCTGGCGTTTACTGATACCATCTTAGAATAGGTCTAACGTGTACTTCGTTTTTACGATTACGTATTTTATAATGATACTTTTACTTTAGCATAGAACTGGAAATTGCTTAGGTTACATTTACAGAGATTTTAAGACGATTATTTTATTTTAGATATTTTAATTTTATATTTATTTATGTTTAAAAAAGTCGATTTGCAATCATTTTAGAACTTTCGTTTCGTATTCAATATCGCGGTTTACTGATCTGTTCCTTTTCATTGATAAATTGTTAAACTGTAAATCTTTAAGGATCTCGAATCTCGAAAAAATATTGTTGATATTTTTTAACAAATAGATTTAACATTTAACAACGAATCGCCTAATGATGCCGAGTTTGTTACATCAAATAAACACCTCCGTTGAAGTAAAAAACGCTACTCTATCAAGTCAAAACTGTGTACTTCTAAATTTCATTGGCATTTGGCTCGTTATATACGTTTGTAGTTGTATAAATAGGAAATAATCATAATCACATTGATACTAATAATATTAACGATCGATTTTCTTACTTAAATTATATAGCCTCCACAGCCTCTAACGGGCGACTTTTCCCAAACAATCATTTATGCAGTTCAAGAGCGTTCTGTTTGTGTGCAACCGGGATCGATTTTGCCTACGGGCTTCATCGGATCAGAAGATTGCTTGTATCTCAATGTCTACATACCCCAGGTAAGTCAAAATCGTCTTATGCATTAGATCCTTACAAATGTCGCTGGTTATGTTTAATATCCGCCATTGAAAACGTTTTGAAGTAGATGTTGCAATTCTTAGATATAGAATAGAAATACATAAAAAAGACCGAAAAATATAAGTCCATTCTCAACTCTTACAAAGATATTATAGGATTCCTGCGATTTTACTGAAAACTAAAAAAAGGTATCAAAGTGAAAATTAACAATATTTTCTGCCAATAGAAGACTTGCATATACATTATTTTAAATTCTAAGGAATTGCTTTAAGAGGGAGAAATATTTTTGCTAGAGCTTTTTAACCAACAAGAATTTGGTTTTAGCTTCCTTTAGTTAAAAACTTGTTAGAACTTCTTAGAACCACTAGTTTTTGTGTAAAAATATAAGTAAATATATATAAGATGTTAATAATATCAACCAATTAAAGCCATAAGTAAAAATAAACTAAAACAGTTAAAAATTTTAAGTCTGGCGTTGCCAGACGAACTCCTGGACACCACTGAAAATTTTGCTTAATTTGTTTTTTAATGTATCCGTCATTTTGTCCTTGCTTCTAACGAGATAGGAGGGGGTTCTTCAGACATTCCTATTCAACTTTTTCATGTTCTGTACGAATCTGGTCAAAATTTAAAATTTCGAAAAAGCGAACTACATTGGACACATACGTCGGAACAATTAACGAATACGACTCCGTTTTATAGAGTTCGTGATAAATAATAAATACATTTTCTATTAATAAAAAAGGTCTACCAATTTTTATTTTAATATGTTTTTAATTTTCAGTAGTGGCAAAAACCTAAATTAACCCCCTCTAATAACTTCACAAAAATTTGTTTGTCTATCTGACACATTGTTCAAATAATGGGTTTTTTTCCCAAATGACCCTGTATAACTATTCGATTAGCTTATCGATACTTCCTCCTATGCTCGTACATTTTTCGTTTATTAGCGCATTGCTGTTTATTATGTTGATGTTAAGTGCAGTATTACATATTTCTTTGTTTTCTATCGTACCAATTTTGAAAATGGCTGAGTGAACTACTTTTCTACTGATTTATAATTCTTTGTGGTTCGGTGTATACAGTTACCTGCTCTGATAGTTGGAGATTGTTCGCCATATGTATAACTTCTGCAGACCTAAGAAGAATTGTTCTCATTTCTTTAAATAATTCCTCCTTGCATGAACAGTATTTCCAACTTTTGCTATTCGTACAATTGCTGGATGTTCTGATTGCAGCTAGTAAGTATACATTTCTTCCTTTTCCTCAACATATTTAATAATCTCAGAACTATGAACTTTTTGTTTTATATTCATCTTTGCTTAGTAGTTGTATCTTTCTTTTACTGATGGGTTGTAATAATTGTGTTAATAATTATATTTTCAATGGTGTATTTGTATCTTTCAGTATATTTCTCCAATAGTTACTTCAAGAAAAACAAGAATACGAAGAATAGGTATACGTATACTCCTCCTAGATATACGAGCCCAGGCCCATAATAGTTCTGCCGGGTTATTTTTTTTAATTGGACTATTTATCATACTTTAAAAACTAGTCAATAAACTTTTGATTGTCAAAAATATGAATATATTCACGAAACCCGAGCTTTTAACTTTTATTTACACAAAAAAAATATTTTAATATTTAGAAAATTGTTATCAAAAACAATTTATAACTACCGGTTTATAATAGTTCGGCCGTATATAAAATTTGATCATAACAGTCATTTAATGATGCAATGCGTAACAAAACAAAGATAAATTATTACAATCTACAAATGCATGTTATTAGTAGTTGCTGATAACTTTTTAGAGCAAAATGACTCATGGTAAAGCGCTGGGTGCTGATTTACAAAAATTTATTATTAATGCACATAAGAATGGCATTTCTCCACGAGAAATTTCGATTTCTCATTTGGTTCCACGGTCGAGAGTGCAAAATATTATTAATTTGTTTAAAGAAGCTGGATATGCTACGGAAAGTAAAAAAACTGGTTGTCCATCATATATTTCTAATGCCGATGCACGAGCTTTGAGAAGAATTGTCAAAGCAAATCGACGATCAAATGCCCCAAAAACTCAGTGTATTATGACGACAAATGATTCAAAAACAAATTTCTTTATCGACTACCAAAAGAGCAGTTAGAAAGTTAGGCTACAAATTTTATAAGGTAATTTTTCATGTGATATCGCTGTTACTAATTATTCTATATTATTATATTATTCACTAGGCAAAAGAAAAACCGTTGCTTACCAATTTCTAAAAACGCAACCGTTTAAAATGGGCTAAATCGCACAAAAATTGGACTTTACGACAATGGCATACGGTGATTTGGAGTGATGAGTCAAATTTGATGTGTGTGTAGAGGACACTAGGAAACGCGTATTACGTACATCAGTGGAAACATACCATACCGACTGCTTGGTTAAAAAAGTCAAGTTTCCAGCATCCGTCATGGTCTGGGGCTGTATGTCTGGTAAGGGAGTTGGAAAGCTACAGATCATTTACGGTACTGTTAACGCCGATAAATATAAAAACATTCTTGCTGAAAGTTTTTTGCCATCTATTCCAATTTGCCAATCTGCCGATATGGGACTTTGTTTTCCAGCAGGATGGTGCTCCTTGCCATACGGCAAAAACAGTAAAGACCTGGTTTGAAGAACGTCAAATTCCAACTTTATCAAGAACTTCAGGCAGTCCGGACTTCTCACCAATCGAGCCTCTGTAGCGTAATATAAAAAAAACTGCGTAAGAACCCAGCACTCGCAGTAGCCGACCTTAAAACAAAGTTACAACAAATATGGGATAATATACAACCACATCAATGTGCAGAACTCGTTAACACCATGCCTGATAGAATTTAAGCCGATGTGGCCAATAAAGGGGACCTAACGCAGTATTAAAATAATGGCCGTCAGTAATTCTTTATTTATTATTGTTAAGGTTGCAAATTTTAACAAATATACATTTTTTTTCAGCTAATCTCAGCTTCCAGTTCATTTTTTTTGTAGTAATATATTTTTTTCGAAGAATAGGTCTTTTATTGGACCTTTGCTATAATTTGGTAAATCAATGAGTTAAAATTGATAGCCGGCTGAACTACGTATTTTGGACCTGGGCTCGTAATAGTATTATCGAAGAAATGTAGTAGTTGAATATTTTCTGTTTGGAGTTTGGTGTCTATTTATTAAATGGTTGTATCACTTTTATTAAGAGTTTTTGATAAATATTCTATAATATATTTTATCATTTTGTCTTAACACCACCTCTGTGGCACAGTGAGTAGAATGCCTGGGTTGCAATCAACAAGTCTTCAATTTGAAACCGTGAATAGGGGAAACCTTTCTGCATTCGACTAGGCCAGTATTTAGCCGGGTGACAATGAACGTCTCGCTTCTCTGAGCAGGAGGAATAACAAGGCTATGCAAAAAACCTATACACATGTAAACTTGGGGATAGAATAACGGGCCTATTTTGGGGCTAAGTGCGTGTGTACTTGGTTCATCCACCACGGAAAAAATCTGAAATAGAAGAATATTTTATTTAACGAACGTCGTCTATATTATTTCGATTTTTGAGAGTGAATAAATGTAATTTTTTTATATATCCAATTTTCTGATTATTTTTTCTCTGCTGTTTGCTTTTTCTGTTATTCTACAGTTTACTTACCATTTTTTCATGGTGATCGCCGTCAAAGTATTCATTCTTATCCGGAGCTAAGTATTGATTATGTGAGCAATATTAATTAGTATTCGTGCCAAACAGGCTGTTAATTTCATCGGATGATTGTTCTTTGGCTTTTGCGAGTCAAAATTGGTTGTATTTAGAGTAACATGAAATAGCTATCATCTATTTGGCGCTTTATCTAATTCTCAGCTCGGTACTGTTCATATTATTTTGAATCCTTAGGTTCCCAATAACAGCTCCTTACTTCCCATCATGGTATGGATTTATGGTGGCGGCTTTCGAACTGGAAGTGGAAATTATGACATATACGGCCCTGACTACTTCCTTAACGAAAACGTGATAATGGTAACCGTAAACTATCGACTAGGAATATTCGGTTAGTATTTTAAAGTTATTCCGCTTTATTTTACAATCACCACTTGTCTTTAGGGTTTTTCAGCACAGGCGATGCTGCATCTACAGGAAATCAGGGTATAAAGGACCAGTTGGCAGGCCTGAAATGGGTCCAGGAGAACATCCAAAGCTTTGGAGGCGACCCGCAACAGGTTACAGTCTTCGGACAAAGTGCGGGAGCTGCCAGCGTGTCCTACCTCTGTCAGTCGCCCTTAGCTGAAGGTGTCTGTGGCTAGCACTTGCACAGCTTAAACTTTTAATGCATGATTCTTTACAGGCCTCTTTCGATCTGCCATTCTCCAAAGTGGAACCAGTGTAAATGCTTGGGCTTTGACTAGAAATCCAATGCTGGGCGTCAATGCGACGCTTGCAGCTTTAAATTTGACTTTTTCAACTTCCCAAGCCTTGGTGGATGTAATGCGGCGAACAGATTATAGAATTTTACAGAGCGTGGCTACAACAGCAGAAGATGGGGTAAAACTGAGATATATGTAGAATAAGCCAATATCTCCAAAATGCACTTCTTGTAGTTCATCCTAATCCACGGCCTCACGGAAGGCCTTGTCTTTGGTCCTACCATAGAAATCGATCATCCTGAGGCAATTATAGTTAATAAGAGTCATGAACAGCTAAGAAGAGGGTTGTATCATCGCATACCTTATATGATCGGATACACTTCGCTAGAAGGACTAGCAAACATCGACTGTAAGTATATAAATAACTATTAATTTACTAGTCTGTATTCGTACAGAATGGAACTATTCCATGTGTTTTTAGTAAGACCGAACCTCGGATCTTTTGATAAATTGACTTTGATATCAGCCTGTATGCCCAGATTATCTTTCCAACTCTTGCAGAACCGCTACGGACTTCTTTTGCTTTTATGTCGGTGGTATCTTGCCATTTTATTCTTTTTCTTCTTCTTTAGTCAACATTTACCGTTCGTATGCCTATACTTATATGCTACCTCCATTTCGTTCCTCAGTGGTGGGGGTATCTGTTACCAACTGTTACAAAGTGTATTCTCTATTCCTTAAGGGCGATACATAATACACAACACTTATTTAATTGTTCTACATATACAGGGTGCCCGTTTTTGGAGCTCCACCATGGGGATCTCGGTAACCATAAGAGATACGAGGTCGGTTAAATTGGGGCAAAGTTGCGCAATTTGGAGCTCAATAATATGCCGGTTTAAAATTTCAAAAATTCCGATTACCTCCGGAGATATCCGAAAAAAACCGGAATTTTGGAAATACGTTTTTATTTTTTCCTCGGCTTATTTGGTGACCTAATTCAAAATGAGTGACACTTCGTCGTTGCAACTTTTCCTCCTCTACAACCTGCCGATGTCATATTTGAAATCAGACGTTTCGATTTTCGACAATCATCATCAACTTTGGTTTTTCTTATGGGCACTATCTTGGATTTTCACATTTTTGAATTCAGCTTTGTTTTCTGATTACGGTGATGTATCACATGTTAAGGTTCAGTGTTGCAGTTTGGGTGAAATATCAAAAATTCTGTTTTGCAAAGACTGCCTTGGATATAACATCCATACTTTTGTTTAACAAAGGCATTGTTGACAGTTCGATTTAAGTTGGCTTAACGTCACCTACAGTTACAAAATTAGTATAAATTTATTAACAAAATGCCCTTTTCAAATGAAGAAAAACGAGATATGCTAGAAATTTATTACGCTTCGCATCGAAATGCGCAAGTTACTTCGGAAAGATATTTACAGCGGTATCCAGAAAGACAACAACCAGCTCAAAATTATTTGTTATTCCTTCATAGAAATTTAGCCGAGTTTGGTGCATTTTCTAAGCCTCGAAGACGTGTTCATAGACCAAATGCGAATGAAGTGGAAATTTTACAGGCGGTGAGTAAATTGTTAAAACTTTCTCAAAAATAATAAACGGCAATGAATTGAATTCTTCATTAGATTCAAGATAATCCTTCAACTTCAACAAGGGCTATAGCAGACGAAATTAACGTATCACATCAAGCAGTGTGGAGAGTCTTGAAAAAACATAAATATCGCCCGTTTAAAATTCATATCACCCAAGTCTTGCATCCAGGAGATACTGAACGGAGGGCAGCGTTTTGTAGGAATATCATGGCACGGTTGGAACAAAATCCCCATTTTCTTTCAACGTGATATTCACGGACGAGTGCAAATTTACCAACTCAGGCATGTTCAATCGTCACAATGAACATGTCTGGTCCACTGAAAATCCACACGAACACCAAGGACGTCGACCACAAGCACGTTTCGGGCTAAATGTATGGGGTTGGTTTATTTGGCGGTACGATCATTGGCCCATACATTTACGAAGACAATTTGACCGCAGATGGGTATTTGCACTTTTTAAGGACCTACCTTACGGATTACATCGATGACAACATTTGCCTCAACCGCTTGAATAACCTTTGGTTCCAGCAAGATGGTGCTCCGCCACATAATGCTAGGAGAGTGGCTGATTATTTGTCTGAAATATTTCCGGGTAGAGTCATTTCAAACAGTGGAGACATACGTTGGCCGGCACGTTCACCAGATCTTTCCCCATTAGACTACTATTTATGGGGAACTATGAAAGATCTCATTTATAAATCTGTACCCGCCGATATTAATGAGCTGCGAAGGAAGATCATCACAACTTTAAGGACCAAAATAAGAAGAAGGGACGTTTTAAGATCAATGCAGAATTTAAGAAGACGCATAGAGCTGTGCTTGGAAGTGGAGGGTGAACCCTTCGAGCACCTCTTATAATTTTCTTTATTTACTTGTTTCTCAAAATTTAGTTTTATCCTATGTTGTAAATTTAAAACATAATTTTCTCCTTTTTTATATCCTACTGTCAAATAAATAAATTTCTAGCATATCTCGTTTTTCTTCAGTTGAAAAGAGCATTTTGTTAATAAATTTATACTAATTTTGTAACTGTAGGTGACGTTAAGCCAACTTAAATCGAACTGTCAACAATGCCTTTGTTAAACAAAAGTATGGATGTTATATCCAAGGCAGTCTTTGCAAAACAGAATTTTTGATATTTCACCCAAACTGCAACACTGAACCTTAACATGTGATACATCACCGTAATCAGAAAACAAAGCTGAATTCAAAAATGTGAAAATCCAAGATAGTGCCCATAAGAAAAACCAAAGTTGATGATGATTGTCGAAAATCGAAACGTCTGATTTCAAATATGACATCGGCAGGTTGTAGAGGAGGAAAAGTTGCAACGACGAAGTGTCACTCATTTTGAATTAGGTCACCAAATAAGCCGAGGAAAAAATAAAAACGTATTTCCAAAATTCCGGTTTTTTTCGGATATCTCCGGAGGTAATCGGAATTTTTGAAATTTTAAACCGGAATATTATTGAGCTCCAAATTGCGCAACTTTGCCCCAATTTAACCGACCTCGTATCTCTTATGGTTACCGAGATCCCCATGGTGGAGCTCCAAAAACGGGCACCCTGTATAGGTTTTTTCTTTTTTGTAGTTTGCACTGTTGTTCTGAGCTTGCGTAACAATAAGCTGTGATGTTACCCTATATCTGACGAGTTTAGTGTCTTTGCAATTAATATTTGTGAAGGGTGTATATGTTGCTTTTATAAGATATAGTCGAATACAGTCGACAGTCTACGCTACCTTCTTGTGTTCTACCAAGTGTACTTATGTTGGATTTTATGTTTTATTCTTAATAAGCATTAGAAATTAATCTTTAGATAAGTATGTGATTGATGATATGCTTTCAGTCCTGGCTCTTTTGCGGCTCTATGTAATTTTTTATGTTCCGGTAAGTCTAAATATACCCGGATATGCTATATTTACTCGAGGTTTAGTAAACGCACGAATTGAAAGTCGATACGGCCCAGGTCTACTGCGCACTGACGATCAACTCATTCAGGTAGGTGGTTATTACAGTTTTGGTAGTTATGGCAAATATAATCTTAAATCTAATGCTCTTAGCTATACAGTGATGATCCGTTCGTGCGGCCAATATGTGAAGCAACTCGATTGTATTCACGAAACGCACCTGTGTACTTTTACCGATTTTCTTACGATGGTCCTTTGGGATCTAGGAACAGAACTAAACCAGGTAGAGTATTATTTACTATTAATTAATTTACGGGCAGTTTTCAACGTGTTCTATAACTTCAATTTTGCAACAGGTGTTGGCCACGCCGACGAACTTTACTATATGTTTAGAAAAGCCGTCAATCCAACAAACATCGCACCTTCTGATCTACAAACGAGGTATAGATCAGTTAGGCTGTGGACGAATTTTGCCAAAACTGGGTATGCATAAACATGTTCTAAGCTAAACGTTTTGTTTATCGATGTCGTTCCAGTAACCCCACACCTACAGCAACTGATACTCTGCTTCAAAATGTTATTTGGCCATTGGCGAATTCAGCAGGACCCAACAATTTGGCTTATCTGGATATCGGGCCCAATTTATTGCCTCTTACCAATCCGGACTGGGATATTTTTCAATTTTGGGTTAATCTATTTAACACATTTGGAAGACCTCCCTACAGCACTTACTGAACAGTAGCTTGCACTGATAAAGCATATTGGAATTTCTTAAGAGTAGTTAGTATACAATAGAATTTAGAGTTATATAACTTTGCAACTTGTTTTGTTTTGCAACTTGTTTTGTTTTGCAAGTTCTAGAATTTGTTTACTTTCCGTAAGTATTTGGTACATATCCGTTGACTTACTCTATAAATGTTAAAATAAAAAAAAAAAAGATTAATTTGTCTTACTATTATTGTAACGCTAGCTTCCGCATAAATTTTATTAAACATTAAAAATGTATTTAAATTTATGCATCGCCTAATCAAGCGTTGCATCTATCCGGCGTACGATTTTACGATAACACGAAGGAGTCTTGCTATGCGCAAAGTTGCGTTGAATGACCGATCGCGTCGATTTCCTTTTCCAGTGGAAACTAGGACAATTACCCCGATAATGCGCCAAAAAAGATATAAAAGAAGATTACATGGCCAGTTCAAGACACTTGAGATTATTCCCCCTTGGGTCCACCAGTCCTGATCCTATCCTCATCCTATCCTAACCGGGTCCTCCAACTGGCAGATAGACCTGTCAACCGGGACAGATCAAATTTACCAGTCCAGGCTTTAAGGGAAGTGGTAGACAGATCTGTTAACCCTTAAGCTAAATTATTAGTTCCGAACGCAACCTGAAAAGCAAAGCTGGGAGTATTCGATTTTACTTGGCAGATAGATCTGTCTCTTAAAATTAGAATCCTCCAGGCCTAAATTTTAGCTTGACAACTAAACCTGTCTTGTAGGACTTGCTTAAAGCGATCATCGTCGCTCTGCTCCTGAGCACGATTTTCGGCGTTTAGAACAGCTTCACCGTGGTGGTTCAATCCGAATCATAAATATACTAACATACCTGTAATTAACCACGTAAAAGCCGACAGATACTTCCTGGAATATCTTCTTTGAAGGTCCAGGGTACCGCTACAGCAAAAAGGGAAAATTCTCCGCAGCACGCCAGCATCGTCGCGGCCAAAGCTCATGTTTGCCCGCTGGTCTCAAAAAAATTTCCGGCCATTCTCGGACTAATTAAAAACATAATAATTCATTTTTTCGTTATTTCGGGAAGAGCGGTTTTACACCATAGGGCACCGTCATCACTTACTTCTGTGAATTCCCCACCTAGAAAACCCAGGTAATGCGTAACTTCTGTTCTTTGCACATATTTTGTTAGAGCCAGAAACTCCGACACAAGAGGTGCAGCGCCAAAGCCACGCTCTAGCCCGACCCCGAGAAGATTGAAAACCACAACACTCGACTCATGCTTGTTAATTGGGTTGCGGAAGGACCAGAAACAACAAAACGTATTTCCCAGAGGAACTGGTGGATTTTCATTAATGTACAGAGTAGAGGGTTTGTACCAGTTCTAGCGCCGCACCTCCACACCTCTACTACAAAGGCTTGTTGCAGGTCTGTCTCTCTCCGACACGTGTAAAGGTATATGTCTATCTGTGTCTACAGAGCAGTGTTACCAACATACAGGGTGTTCCTTAAAAAGTTTATGTAACTAGATGAAGTCCCTAGATTAGTTACTAGATTTGGGCGGTAAATCTAAATTTAGCACGTGTAAAGGTATGTGTCTATCTCTGTCTACAGAGCAGTGTTACCAACATACAGGGTGTTCCTTAAAAAGTTTATGTAACTAGATGAAGCCCCCTAGATTAGTTACTAGATTTGGGTGGCAAATTTAAATTTAACACGTGTAAAAGTATATGCCCAGCTCCACCTACAAAGCAGTGTTACCAACTTACAGAGTGTTCTATAAGAAAGTGCATGCAACTATTGAAGTCTCTAGATTTAAAATAGGCGACTAGATGTAAGCATTAAATTTAAATTTAGTAGTCTCTGTTGTTGTCTAACGAGTTACTCAGATATATGTACATCAACCCGTACTAATACAACCGATGAACCAACGAAGTCGAGAACTAAAGTTGCCAATAACAACACAACTGCGAGTTTTGCAGGCTCGGCTTACCGATGCGTCTAGGTAACCTCAACACCTTCGTAAAGGTGTCTCAACCTCAAGCTAGTTAAAGTCAGAGTAGGTATATTAATTTTACATAATACAGGTTAAACAGCATCTGAGGATTAAGATTGTTTGCATGCTAAATAGTACACTATCACTAGGATAACTGATAAATAATTCCACACAATCATAATTTTAGTTAAAACACTCGCCTGTATGTAGCAACGCAAATCCTTAAAACTGTTCGAGGAGCTGAAACATCAATATTCCATGTAACCCTCTAGTAGAACGATCTCCCCTCATGTTATACACAGCAGAGAGGTTCAACTCGATGCGAACTGTAAGAGTGATTGAGTCGAGGGTGATGGAGTTAGCAACGGTGGAGACGCTCAAGCCTACAAAGTTGAAGTTGTGTAGATGAATGTTGCATACTTGAATAAATAGATATTAATCAAAACGCTCACAACCAACACCAACAACTACACCACAACTAATATCAATCTATACCAACCAACAACGATAACTACTACCACAACCAACACCGACAACTACCTCCACAACCAACAACGATAACTACTACCACAACCAACAAACCAGCAAACTACTTCCACAACTAACACCAATAAACCCAATCTGTACCAACAACTACTTCTACAACCAACCAACACCAACAACTACTATTACAACTACACCAACACCAGTATAAACTTCGATAATTCAATAAAACACAGAATACATACATACAACATTTTATTTTATTTATCTATCTTACACTTCAAAAGTCTTAAACATCTATATAACATATGTTCAAAAAGTATTTGAACTAGATGAGGCTATACACAGTAAGATGAACGACCGATCGACCAACCCCATCAACTAGCCGACCAACTGATTGACTTAGTATACAAATATACAATAGCTTCAAATTTCTTAATAGTTTAGTGTAGATTATACTACAGACTAATTCAATAAAGCGTAGAATACATATAACATTTTATTATATCTATCTACTATAAATATCAAAGTTTAAACAAATTTCTGTTAACTACGATGTTGCTATCCGATTGATGAATGGTGAATTTTTTAACACGTTGCCGGAATTTTATAATGACCCCAAGCTAGAGTCATATGCGTTCCAGGAATGATGTACCTTTTATCATCTTCTGGAGAAAGGGCAACCTTGTTTTTAATTTCCGTGTATAACTGATGGTTATACGATCTAAACTGCCTCATCGTTTTATATATAGTTTTGTTATGTAACACAACACCCTCATAATCATCCATATCAAGCTCATTTTTAATAATCGCGGTTTGAACTCCTTTAGCCTTTTTTGTGAATTCACCCTCCACATCAACTATGTAGGCTTTAGCACCTGTTCCATAGAACTTCCAAATAATCTTACCCCCATACTCATCTTTCATTCTGCCTATTACAGATTTTGTTATAGGCATATCAAAACGATTATTTGGTAAATAGTTAGATGTATCAAAATACTCTAAGTTCTTTTTCATATCATCATAAAAATTTTCTGTAAATAGTTCTAGAATTAACGAATCAGTGTCGGTGTAGGCTAAAAGAGCCTTATCCTCATACTTTTCTTTAATAAAATTATAATAGAAGTTATACATAATAAATTTAGACAAGTCCAGAACACAGAAACCTATGTAGATGGGTTTGTTGTAGACCACTTTAAGTCGCTCCATTTGTATAGCTACAAAGTCTTCACTTATAATGGTTAAGTTTTTAAAATTCGGTTTGGAAATTAACGATTCTGCCCCCAACCTTTTACCTATATTTTCCCAATGTGTAATAAGCCGTATATCTACTCTTTTATCAACATTTTCCATTGTTTTTCCAAATACCGCGTTATTCATTAATTTGTAAAACGTTTTCTCGAACTCGTTGACAGCCTGATTCCTCCTCACGGTATTTAAATCAACATACTTTTTTAACCAAGGAGATTGTGAGAATGATAAGATGCGGTGGACTTTCCGTAATTTTAACCCAGCATTTAAACATTGCTGTAGATTTTGGTGGTGTATAATGTATTTCTCTTTCGGATTTAAATTCGCGATTAGCTTAGTGTATTTAGAGTTTGGTGGCGATATATTTTCAGGACAAAATGGAAGTTCGTTATGAAGATCGTGTAATGATTCAGGATAATCTAAATCAACTTCCAAAACATATCCAAGATTAGAAGTGTTTAGAATTTCATTAATGTTAAAATTTTGAATTTCAGAATCGGATAACCATTGAAATCCGCCTGTTGGTAGATCCATAGATAAGGAAGCCCCATAAAGATTTGTTGCGTCGACGTATGACAGATAAGACGTTTGTTTGTTAGGATTAAAGGTCGACATGAATGGGTTATTAGCCTTAACTGCTCTTTTGCTACACTGACAGAGTCCGCCACGAATGCCTTTTTGAAAAAAATGCACCATATCTATATCAGTTAGTAATTCTAGTTCTATGTCAGTATATTTTAGCATCGCATTCCAGCTTAAACCAGGTGCAGTATAAAAATGACATGGATCTAGTTTATAAGTTTCCATGCAAACATATCGAAAGTTTTCAAAAATGTCTGCTAGCAACAACACATCAGATTTCAAGTATATATCCGAATAATCACCTAATGTTTTACACTTGAAAACCCCCCACACCATCTTTGCACGTTCATAAGCCGATTCTGATATTTCACTGTTAGTTAAGCCGTTATAAAATTGTTCACGTGTGGGTAGTTGCGGATCATCTAACCGTTCCATGCTGTCAACGTAAGAATAGGGAAATACACCCTTCTGTCTAATTAAGCTAAACTTTTCCCTTCTCCAAAATATTTCTTAATTTCTGTACATTGTTCTACCTCCAAATTTTTAGCTAACTTTTCCAAGCTCATAGGCATAAATCTAAATGAATCTAAAAATGTCAATTTCATAAAAACGTTTTTTTCTTTGCCATTCTTATCAACAATTGTTTCTATGGGTATATGTTTCGTAAAAGAGATATACTTTTCTTTGTTTGTAGCTATCACATCAATTTTGCTTTCATCTAATCCCAAAGCTTTTATAAATAAATGAGCATCATAATTTGACAAATTGTGAAAGAATATTGGAATAAAATTCGAAAGTTTAAAATTTAGATTGCATATATTATGAGCAGGTCCACGGTATTTACCAGTTAAGTGACAATGATCTTTCACCCTCTCATCACTATCCAGAAACGGCTTTTCACATATATGACAGCTTGCTGCTATTTTGTGAACTAGTTTTTCATTTTCGGTTAGATTATTTATTGGAACTATATGTTTCAGGTGATTCACATAAATTTCCTTTATGTCAGCGGCTATTCGCTCACAAAAAACTTGAGCACAATCAAAACCTCGGTAAGATTCAAACTTTGAAAGGGAGTCGTCGTAAGAGCACTTTATATAATATGCGAAACTATAGGGTGTGTGCATATGAGTTTTTTGAGAAAATGGTTTATTACTGTCTTGCTGACAGTATTGAAGTGGTACGAGCATCGACTCGAAATCTACATATACAACGAATGGAAGTTTTAATTTTTGTTCAAACGATTCAAATTTTAAAATATTTTGCGGCAACGTGTTTCCAAATTTATTCAATCGCGGTTCAGTAGTTGGCAATATAACTCGAACATTTTTACAATCGTGTTGTTGATGTAATGCCAAACGTTCTGAAGTAGTAAAATTCATCAGGCAACCATCACAGAAACTTTTCTTATGCCCATCGGTTGATAACTGATGATTGACAAGCCTTGATAAATTTTTAATGAGACAGTAGTGTAATCCACCTTCATTATCATCAATTAATAACAGATTTACATGAACATCTCGTTTTCTTTTCGTGAAGTGTAATGGCCCACTAATTTCATATTTGATTTTTCCATTTTCATATATAGAATCTAAACTATATACATTAATGGAAATATCATTTTGCAATTCAAATTTTGATATATCGCGCAACTTCACAGGAAACTCAATTCCTGCAAAATTTAATTCATTCTGATATTTTATATATTTAGTTATACGACAAGCATCCTTATCAACAGGATGTAAAGCGGCCAATACACTCCACATAAAACAACGATTATCAGCATTTTGAATGTTAATTACAGCCTTCCTATTTTTAATTGTTTGCGGTAGTGGAATATATGTTGAAGCCCTTAGAGGACTATATTTGTTAATATTCAACTCGATAAACAACAACCTTTCCAGAGCCCATCCACTCTCTCTTTCTTGAAACTCGCTAACTTTATTGTCGATGATATCGATGAAATAATTATAAAGTTCGTTTAGGTTTGTTGATGAAGTGCAAACTTTGAATTTGGTGTTAAATGATTTTACTTCTTTTAGATCTTTCGATTGTAATGTGAAAAGTCCAAACAATTCAATATTAATCTTCACAGCACTATGCTTACCCAAACTTGCCACAATGGAGTCAACACATTTTTGCTTCAAAATCTTCAGATATTGTTTCACATCCACATAAATTTTTGTATCGGCTGTAGTAATACGGTATGTTGCTATTCGGTGCTTAAAGGATTGGTTTATTACTGTAACACCACCCCCTTCGCCCACGCACGTCTTGTTTTTATGTTGTAGGCTTCTACAATGCTGCATTATGTATTTTCTCAAGACAGATACATCACATACTTCACATCTTGTTGTATCGCCTTGAATTTGAATGCTACCATCAACACAAGTTTGTTTAGGCTTAGGTGTCAGTTTAACACCATCTTCTAACTTCCTTTTCCGTAAACCATGTTTTTCAACCTGATGTTTTCGAAAATGCCCCAAACTTGAAAATGTAACCCCACATACTTCACATAACTGGGATAGTGGTATACAATAACCTTCTTGATGTCTGCGTAGGCTATCTTTCCGAGTGAACTGCTTGTTACACACATCACAAGTAAATTGCTTCATCTTCACGCTACGAGATAGTGATAAAAACAGAATGAAGTGAGAGCTCTCCATTAACCCTCGAAGACTATATTATTACCTGCTATAGTTGAATATAACCGAACACTTCTGATATTATATGAAGATGCTGTATCCTCAACTGCTATTCCCAATACAATTATTAGTGAAGCTATCGATACAAATCGGAACTGAAACTGGTGAATACGCCTTTAAATCAGGAAACAACAGCTGCAACAATGAATACGATATTAGTATTAAGCTTTAACGCTGAGCGGATAAATAGATACAATAAAATTTCCCCCCAAGTCCGAGCTGATTGCGATTGTCTGATTTCAAGGTCAACCAGACATTAAACCCATCTGACTATCACATGTGAAACGCTTGAACACCCGATCCACCCCTCAATTTCAACCAGACGACATCTTACCGCAATTTAATAAACCGCAGAGCACTCGAGAGCGCCTATGACCAACACCGAACGATCGAAGCACAACTGAGAAATATTTCAAGGATGACGCGTCTTTTATATACCCAACTACACTGCACCAGCAAGCAAGGACATTTCTAAAACCACCTCCCACCACTCATCATCAAAATTAAAAATCAAGGCCGACAGAAACTCCAGTGCTCTAACGTTCTCAGCAGTTACTACAGCGCAAATTAATCTAAATCAAACAAGCATTAAACTCATCTTACTATCACATGCAAAACGCTTGAACACCCGACCCACCCCTCAATTTTCAACCCAACGACTGCTTACCACAATTTAATAAACCGCAGAGCACTCGAGAGCACACGTGACCACCACCGAACAACTAAAGCACAACTGAGAAATATTTGAAGGGAGGTACGTCTTTTATATACCCAGCTACACTACACCAACAAGCAAGAGCAGTTCTTAAACCACCTCCAACCACTCATCATCAAAATTAAAATCAAGGTCAACACAAACTCCAATGCTCTAACGTTCTTAGCAGCTACTACAGCGCAAATTAATCTAAGTCAAAACAATAATAACTGGTTTTACAAATATTAGTGAAACCGAGCGAATTACGAGAACATTTACGAAACATCTGCTCGAAACCCCTCGGTAGTCGATTTACCTCCCTTATCATAATTCATAATACTGAAATATCAACCCCAAAATCAAACTTCTTCAACCACTCCTTTATGAGAAGCAGTAAGTACAATGAAATTTTTTTCAAGTTCAGGTTTAAAACGAAAAAAAAATCAGATAATTCTACTTGTTCCATATTCCCTCCATGTGATACTAGTTATATCGATACGTTAATATCTTCATGAATGCAGTACTTAATATTATTATTATTATTATTATTAGTAGTACTACATTTCATTGCTAAAACTAAAAGCAACAGTTAATAATTGAGTTCTACGACTATTATTTTCATACAACTTTGTTCGCCTTTTACAACTATTCACTGACAGTTAAACAAATAATCCTGAATATATCAATCCTGTATTACATAATAAACTAATATCGCATGTATTCATGTGTAGAATAGCTCTGTTATATTTCCATATATTTCACCAATCAACCGATTAGTGACGTCAGAGACATCAAACCCTTCAAGTCTGACAAATATGAAAAGATATAGTTTCAAAAGTGAGATTTAGGGAGACTGACAATACTACATGAAAAGGATGAGTGGTGGCGATACTACCACACGGTTCTTAAGCGCCATCATATTGGGTTTCACTAAAATACTCGCTCGAATAAAAAATATAAAACTATAAACTACACCATCCATACATGTAAATACTAAACACAATCCTCAATGCTTTATACGTTTATACTTATTCCACATAATACGCGTCTCTTCATATAATAATTGCAGCTAACATCAATACAGAGAAATGACGTAAATTGTATGAGAAATAATAAATATAGTGTTTCTATATCTACACTACCAATACACACCACATTCTATCAGTACACCATGATAAATTAAAGGTGATCTTATTAGCTGATGAGCAGCATCACATATAAATTACTTTTAATATACAACTGCAAGGGTGTTACAGGCTTGGTTAACAAATGGTATAGGTAACATGCCATCACAACGCTATAGATCAAAGCATGATCGCCGCATACAAAGGCAACACGAGTAGTTGATTACTGATAAAAAGTTTTACGTGTATAATTATTCTATATAATACGTACCTCTTCTTGCAATAAATACAGCTAAACGAATCTCGATGTTGACTGCAAAATCAGCTAAGCTCACCCAGCAAATCTTCAAGTCGATATACCTCTTGCTATTGATGTTAGGTACTTATACCTAGAACATAATAATTGCAAAAAACAATTCAAATCACTCATAAAAATTAGCGAAAATACAGTGGAGAATATATGTCTTTATACCAGCAAAACAAGCTCAAAACTGAAAACCAGCAAACCGAGGGGACAAACCCTCTCCTAAATTTAAAACACACCTACTACTATCAATGTTAAAACACCACCTTTAAAATTTAAGCATTCCAATTCGACATTACACCTACCTAGTATAAGAGTCTCTCTATTCCAAAACCACCAAAAAATCGAATGGATGGGCGCGTGTTTCCTCCTTCTAACAGCTGTTTGAAAAAGGCAGTCCACCCCCTCAGGCTGCTCGAGTAATGAGCAAAACTTCCAGAATTACAACGTATTTCAAATGTTGGATATTTCGCAGCTGTTTGAAAAGGATAGTTCTCCAAATCGCTCAAGCTCATAAACCCGCGGATAACCTTTGCCTTGAATACACAAAGCTAAGCGGCGAGACTAGATTCCCACAATTGCAACACGCGTTAAATGTTAGAATTGTTTTCAACTCCAGAACCTACAAAAAGAAAAAAAACAGATAGAACACAGTAAATCGAACATATTAATAAAGTTTCTAAATCATATTTTAGCATATAAAACAATACCCACAGACGTCAAATTTAATGTGTGAAATATTCTAAGACAACCTTTAAAACCAGAAAAAATAAAGAAATATCACTGAAACAGTTGGTAATTTAACAAAAATAATTTGAAAATAAGAATCGGATAGACATGGCGGATATTTTATTTGCATAGTATATTATTATGAATACAGAATCTGTAAAACAGCGTTTAACAGATCCATTGTTTACCAAACTCTGTAAAGTTGAATATTTCTACGTGAGCGTATGGTGAATGCAAACAGCGATACCTAAATCGAAGATGCCAATTTACATAACAATTTATACACTCTTATCTAACCTACCTGGCGGAATGAGCGTCCTGACCCTTCCAGCAACTGTTTGAAAAAGATAGTTCTCCAAATCACTCAAGTTCGTAAATACGCGGTTAGCCTCGGTCTCGAATGCAAAGCTATGCGGCGAAAAGTGGCTCCAGAGTTTATACCGGAAATTCTAACAACTCCAAATCTACAAACAAGAAAAACAGATAGAACACAGTAATTCGATTAGAGAAGTAAAAAACTTCTAAATTATATTTTTTATATAACTACGAAAACAGTTCACTTTAGCAATGTTTTCACACATTACTAAAATATCTCGTAAACACATGTTATTATCAAGAACAAATTTAAAAAAATGCGTCCTATTACCTTACTAATGCACTTTCAGCTACGCCCCAAGATTGTTTATGCAATATGGCGACGCTTACAAGCTGCAATAGCTTTCGTCAACACACCGATGTGCATTCCAACGCAACTAAAGAACAATTGAGATAGGGCGATTGAAAATTAGGGCTTATATAACTTCCGCGCACCTCTGCCTTGACCTCACACATATGAAAGCGTAATATCGGCTTAAGCACACATCTAAAACTGCGCAATATTTTATTTTGTTATCCATTTGTAAAGTAAATTAAAAATTATAACCAAATTCTGTCAGTTACAACTTTTGTGCAAAAAATTGTCCAAAATGATATCTCATAAGCCTTTGAAAGCGTCACTGTAGGAAAGCGCAAATTACGTGACTAGAAACGCTTACTAGCTTAGAGATAAGATTAGAACCCGCTAGATTTGTACTCTGTTCCTAGAACCTTATGATAACGCCTGTGGGAACGGAAACTACCTTGCATTTCTTTAGGATAAGAGTTTTCCTTAGTGTTAAGATGCTATTTGCATTCAGTTCTGTTTCGACACTCAGGTTAGCCTGTCCTGAATCAAGTGTGTGGAGCAGAGCTCCGACGTCTGTAAAGTGTTTAGTGTTTTAAGTATAAATAAATGCTTTTTAAAAACACTAATCGTCGTTAAATAAACTTAACTGGCGCAGTCTTTCGGATATTTGCAACGGTCTCAAGAGTTTTCGACCATTAAAACCAATTTTGCACCGTGGGTTTCAACCCTTAATTGCAAGATCCCTGCCTCCGAAGATCTACAACCGCACCTGTACCCTCGAGCCGACCATAGGACAAGCATCGCCGAAGCGTCGAGCCCGCTGGTTGCAGTTTTCAAGCCGATCATCGCGATCAATCCAGTTCATTGGGAACAACCCTGTCTATTGCAGACATCCAGTTCATTGGGAACAACTCCGTCTATCGAAGACAACTAGATCCACCGAGATCGACAACTAGATCCACCGAGATCGACAACTAGATCCACCGAGATCAACAACAATGAATAAGTAAGAAAGTTACATATATTATTTTGTTACAAGTGAATTTAAACTAATATTTTAAACAGCTACTAACCTAGCTTTACAATTTTTAATTATAAGCTCAGGTGGTTGCAAACGAGATGAGGTACTGGCGTACACGATAGGTGTACTTAATAATCGCCAACCGACTTTGCAATCATGCGTAGGTACCCTGAATTCAATTAGGAACCCCTAATCTTAAGCACTGTTTACTAACATAAACCAATTCTTAAAATCAAAGTGTTAATGATTAATACAGACACATCGTCTGAAAGCGAATCTGAAAGTGAATTCGAAAGTATAACTCGAAATAATAACTTAATTCAAAATAATCCAACTCAGAATAGAATAACTTTAAGACCACCCCGTCTAATACCAAATTTAACAATGGCAAATGAGAATCAAAATTTAAATCAAGCTGGTCCACCAGCACCAGTCTTTAATGGATACCCTTTAGGTTTCCATATGAGTATGCTAAATGAAATTCCAACATTTCACGGCAACCCCGCCGAACTTTGCGAATACATCCGCGCTGTAGAGGACATATTCAATCAATTTTGGCAACCAGATGTCAATGCCTATATCAATAAATTACTTTTATCTGCTGCTCGCAACCGTTTAAAAGGTGCAGCCTTAGAAATTGTGACAGGACACACGTATATTTCATGGTTAGAACTGAAACAAGTTTTAATAAATAATTTCGGTGACCAACGTTCCGAACTAAATATTCAAATGGATCTTTCCAGACTTAGACAAAATCAAAAGGAAACCCCTATCGACTTTTTCAATAAAATTAGATCCCTTTTAGCCATCCTAAATTCAAAAATATCTTTAGGAAATGAAATTCAAGAAATCAAAGATCATAAACTGCAAACTTCAAAGAGTTTAGCCTTAAAAGTTTTCATAAGTGGTTTATTAGAACCTCTTGGCAGCTTCATAAGAAGTCGTGCACCAAATTCTTTAGAACAAGCACTAACATTTGTAAAAGATGAACTAGACATTCGTTATTTTCAAGGAAAAAATTTATTACTAAAAGAGAATGATAGAAGGATTACTAATAATACTAGTCAACCACAAAACAAATTTACACCACAAAATCAATCTAAAACACCATTCAAGACTCAATATTATCCGAATCATTCACAAAACTATCAAAAGCCACCACAATTTCAACTAAACCCTAGATTTCAAACCAATCAAAATCCATTTCCAAATTTTAGATTTCCAACTTATCAAAAATCTAACGTGATACATACACAAAATGCATTTGCACCAAAGCCAAATTTTAAGCCTACCTTTAAACCCGTACCTATGGAAACTAGTACCATTCAAAAACGCCCAGCTTCACAACAGTTAGGCACCCAAAATAAAAATTATAAACCCAATTTTAGACCAAATAACTACATTCGACAATCCAATCAACCGAGAAACTTCCATTCCGAAGAATTATTTAACAAACATGTCGCTAATCAATCGCAATATGAACCCGAATATGACCAACAACCTTACTATAATGAGGAAACTCCCGAAAACTTTGAAATAACAGAAGACAATAATTGTCACACATACTTCAACGAATTAGACCCAACCACAGACTTTTTCTCTTTACCCGAATCAGATTCAGACATCGAAGAAGACCCCGGCGAAGCCGTAAATTTTCGTTAAATGCCTCGGTAGAAACTTTTTCATTAAACCCAAAATCAAATTTACCCTATATCATTATACCTCAAACTGGCGATAAATTACTAATCGATACCGGCAGTTCACGTACTATTCTTTCACCAAAATTTGTACACACATATTACCCCGACTCAATTTACGAACATCCTTTCGAAATTTCTACTTCTCATGGAACTACTTATCACAATTTGGTAGCAGAAGTACCTATTCAAAATTTATTTTCAGAAGATGGAACACATCTTTGCTATTTGTTCGATTTTCACGAAGAATATGTAGGACTAATAGGCACAGACCTCCTAGCTAACCTCCCTGCAAACATCGACTATCGATGGATGCATATTCAAACTGAAAAGACAACCGTACCATTCTACTACAACCATTCCAAATTAAAACAAGAAGAACAAAAACGCAATCAATGCAATTTTTCCAAAATTAAACCCTCTAAGGACATTTTAAGACACATTACGTTACCACCGCGAACAGAACAATTTGTTACTTTACCCGCAGTAGGAAAAAATGGATATAAATTAGCTCCTAAATTAAATTTTACTAAAAATATAATAATGCCTTCAGCAATGGTTACATTAAAAAACAATTGGTTCCAAACAAGTTTAATAAACACATCGGATACATCCCAAACATTAATTATATCGCAACCTCTCATTTTAGAAGACTACACTCCTGTAAAGGAAAAAATTCAAATAAACAGTCATTTTAATTCAAACCCTCGTCAGAAACAAATACTTCTTCAAAATTTAGAAAATAATTTAAGATTAGATCATTTAAATCCAGAAGAAAGAGCTTTATTAACAAATCTTTGTTTAGACTATAAAGAAATATTTTATACCCCCGAGATTCCTCTATCGACTACAAATTTAACCAAGCACCGCATACGAACGAAAACAGACACCCCGATTTTCACTAAAACATACCGATATCCACATATACACCGACAAGAAGTCAAGCAACAAATTGATAAAATGCTAAAAGAAGATATAATCGAACCTAGCGAATCACCATATAATTTTCCAATTTGGGTAGTCCCAAAGAAACGTGATGCCTCAGGCAAGCAAAAATGGAGAATCGTTATCGATTATAGAAAACTTAACGAACAGACCATCGACGATAAATTTCCCTTACCCCGAATAGAGACAATTTTAGACAATTTAGGCAGAGCAAACTATTTTACAACTCTCGACTTAGCCTCCGGTTTCCACCAAATTGAAATGGATCCCCGAGATAGAGAAAAAACAGCCTTTTCAACAGAGGATGGAAAATTTCAATTCAAAAGAATGGCTTTTGGTTTGAAAAACGCTCCAAGCAGTTTTCAAAGAGCCATAAATACCGCTTTAACAGGTTTAACACCAAATCAATGTTTAGTATATCTCGACGACATTATTGTTTATTCGACTTCATTACAACAACATATCGAACGACTTAAAAACGTATTTCAAAAATGTAAGGACACCAATCTAAAAATTCAACTCGACAAATCTGAATTTCTTCAAAAAAATGTAAAATATTTAGGCCATATAATAACACCTGACGGAATAAAACCAGATCCCTCTAAAATAGAAGTTATTAAAAATTTCCCATTACCTAACACTAGAACAGAAATCAAATCATTTTTAGGACTTTTTGGATACTATAGAAAATTTATAAAAGACTTTGCAAAAATCACTAAATTCCTCACTTATTGCTTAAAGAAAGACAACAAAATTATTCATACCCAAAATTTTAAAGATTCTTTCTACTATTGTAAAAACCTTTTAATCAATGAACCAATTTTACAATACCCAAATTTTAACAAGCCGTTTGAACTCACTACTGACGCCTCAAAATATGCTCTTGGTGCAGTTCTTTCACAAGATGGTAAACCCATTAGTTACGCTTCACGTACATTAAACGATACTGAACAAAAATACAGTACCATAGAACGCGAATTATTAGCCATTATATGGGCTACAAAACACTTCCGACCTTATTTATTTGGAACTAAATTCACGCTTTTCACGGATCATAGACCTCTAGTTTGGCTCCGTAATCTTAAAGAACCAAATTCAAAACTTACCAGATGGGCCTTAAAACTAGAAGAATTTAACTTTGACATTAAGTATTTACCTGGAAAAACAAATAAAGTAGCAGACGCTCTTTCCCGAATTCAAATTCATCCCTTAAGCATCGACGATAATATATTTGAAGATATCCACAAAATTTTAAACGACTCTGACCGATTAGACACACCCGAAACCTTACCAGATAATTTTAGCATAATTCCCAATCGTGCAGAGACACCAAACTTATCAGATTTATTTGATACACCAATTATTAGAACACCATCAAATAATGGAAACGAATCTTTAGTAGACACAGTACACACCCAATTAAGTTCAGCACCCGTAATAGATATTTGCGACAAACCTTTGCAACATTTTAGTAAACAAATAGAATTTATTGAAGCCAATTTACCTAGACAAATTCAAATCACCAAATTCGACGGAAACATTCATTATTCAGTTTTCGTGAACTCTAATAATAAAAATTCAAAATTTAACGAGTTACTAATAGAACACTGTCAACCCAAAACTCATTATTATTGCTATTTCTCTAACGATAAATTATACCAAGAATTTTCTCAATATATCAATTCAATCACAAATGAAAACACCCCCAAATTCCACAGATGTACGACACAAGTTACATACATAATTAAACCTGAAGAACGTCACAACCAAATTATTAATTATCACCATGGTAAAACGAATCACAGAGGAATATCCGAAACAATAGAACACCTACAAAGAAAATATTTTTGGAAAGGTATGAGCAACGACATTAAAAATTTTATTAACAATTGTCAAATCTGTAGAACACAAAAATATAACAGAAATCCCATAAAGCAACCCCTTCAATTAACTCCAACTTTTAATCGACCATTTCATACAATTCATATGGATATATTTCAAATAAAAGGAATTAAATATTTAACGTTAATAGACGCTTTTTCCAAATTCGCTCAAGCCTATCAATTACGATCCAGTAACATGATCGATGTGACAGATCGATTATTCTTTTTCATTACAACCTTTACGGCCCCTAACACATTGATAACAGATAATGAATTTAATAAACAACCTTTTCTAAGCTTTTTACAAGTACACAAAATTCAATTGCATACAACAACACCTTATCATCACGAATCAAATTCCCCAGTAGAACGTTTTCATTCAACATTAATAGAACACTATAGACTTTTAGGAGAAATGCCCGAACACAAGAAAATACAATATTGTGTAATGGCTTACAACCATACTATCCATTCAAATCTAAAATTATCACCTTTCGAAATAGTATTTGGACATACCGACAACAAGAACCCTTTTGACCTAGACTATGAAAAATCATTTTTCGAAAATTATGTAGTAAATCACAGAGAAAAAATGAAACATCTTTACGACGCTCTTCAAAATAAACAAAGCTCTACAAAAGAAGCACGAAACGACAAAGTCAATAAATCCCGAAATTCCAAATCATTCAAAATTGGAGACCAAGTTTACATTAGGACAAATGCACGTAATAAAAAAGATCCTAAATTTGCAGGTCCCTATATAGTAGACAAAATTAATGAACATGACACGTACGATGTTAAACACGTACACAAAAATACAATATTAAAAAGACATGCCAATGATCTGATGCCTTTTACAGGACATTATCGATCCTCCTCTTCGCCATCGCCTGGCACCACCTCAAATGTGACATAACAATCGAGACTTTAAACAACAATCCTGGACTATACCCCTTACAAAAAGGTAAAGCCCTATTAAAGGAATCCGAATGGACCTTAATAAAAATCCTTGACTACACCCCTTTATTGACTGACTACCAAACTCTTAAAAATAACCTTCTAGCGTCAATTTCACTTTTAGAAAACAAAAACTTTCCAATAGGCTATAGACACTTTGTAGATTTAAAAGACATTTTAATCAATCATAACAATCAGCTTTTAATTCTCAAACAATACATTAATAAAGCAGATCAGCTGCTATTTCAATTATTTCCCGAAATGCAAAACACCAGACAAAAACGTGGATTAATAGATGGACTTGGCACAGTAATAAAATTCATCACCGGTAACTTAGACCAAGAAGATGGAAAACGATACGAAGAAATAATTTCTAAATTGACTCACAATTCCGAAACCCAAAAGAATGTTTTGTTAGAACAAACTCAGATCCTTAATAATACCCTATCTACAATACACGATCTCTCCGAGAATCAAAAACTATTAAATCATAACTTAAATAAAATCTTACTAGACAATGTAAAAATTGAACGAATATTAGCCGCAACTTCTACCTATTCAGTGATAAATCAATCAATTCAATCATTACAACTATTTATTAATATCTGGCTTGAATTAGAAAATGCACTAACTTTCGCACAAAAACAACAACTTCATCTTTCCCTCATTGACAATAATGAACTAATCCAATCCCTTAATCAAATAACAAAATCTTTAACCAAATTTCAAAGTAATAATAATAAGGGTTTAGCTCTTCCTTACCCTGGAGAATACGAAAACCTCCATTTGTACGAATCGATTATAACGACAAAAATATACCAGAAAGATAAAATCTTCACGTTCATTTTCGAAATTCCGCTAATTCGCACATTTTCAGAATATCAATTAATTAAATTGATTCCTTTTCCGGCATACAACACGAATAACGAATTTCAAATGATAATCCCTTCCTACAACACTTTACTATTTAATCCTGATATTAGTGTACCTATCGATATTAATCAATGTCAACAAACTTCAGTAAATAACTACTTCTGTTCTCGAGATAATCATTTCAGTATCCCAAATTCGAAATTGTGTGAAACACAATTGTTGTCCTTTCACGACAATCAAACTTGTCGACCATATATTTTCAATTTAACCACAAATAAAATTTTGCAGATAGATTCAGCTACGTGGCTTATTAGTTCACCCATTAAAACAATTTTAGATATTCAATGCAATCAGGTTATTGCAAAGAGAGAAATTACAGGATCAAATTTAATACATCTAACTCCTGACTGTTCAGTTCTAATAAATCACGACGAAATACTGTTCACCATGAAATCTACGTCCACAAAACAGATTATTTTACAATTGCCCAGTATAAGTAAATTGCGAATAGATGAATCAAAATTAATCAATATTTCAAAAATTGACCTATCCCCTATTAACACACAAGAGTTAGTCAATAATCAATTAAAACTGACAAACCATAAGGATAAGTTGATAAACAACAATATCCATTTTGTAAATAAACTAAGTTTAATTTCGTTCATTATTATTATATTATTAATCACTATGTTCGTAATCATTATATTATATCTATATTGTAAACGTGACTCTTTCAAATCAAAACTAATAAAACTATTGCGAAAACCGCAGAATGAAGCCATCGTATTAAACGATACTCAAAATTCTTTACTTCAATGTCAAAATATAACTTAAATACAGCTTCACGGTATTTAAGATTCTCAGATGGGAGGAGTTACGTGACTAGAAACGCTTACTAGCTTAGAGATAAGATTAGAACCCGCTAGATCTGTACTCTGTTCCTAGAACCTTATGATAACGCCTGTGGGAACGGAAACTAGCTTGCATTTCTTTAGGATAAGAGTTTTCCTTAGTGTTAAGATGATTCTTGCATTCAGTTCTGTTTCGACACTCAGGTTAGCCTGTCCTGAATCAAGTGTGTGGAGCAGAGCTCCGACGTCTGTAAAGTGTTTAGTGTTTTAAGTATAAATAAATGCTTTTTAAAAACACTAATCGTCGTTAAATAAACTTAACTCGAAGCCATTACATAACTGAGTGGTGTAATGAGCTTCATTACCTAACGGAAATAGTGTCAAATTAGTGACGTAATGAGTTAGTTGCCCCACTAGAGTAGATAAAAATATAGAATAAATTGCTCACATTCACATATATAAAATGCTGTTTGGAAAACAACCAGTTGCAGTTGTTCTCTGAATGATATAATTTTTGGCAGTGGTCTATTATGAATTGTTTTATCGGACTTTTTCCACAGTCATAGAAGTTCCACTGTATATGTTTAAATTTTAAAACCTTTTAATTAATCTTTCAGTTTCGCAAAAATTTTCACGTTCCTCAAGTAGAACAATTTAAATTATTTCTTATTTTTCAAGTTTCTACTAAATTGTGTTTCAAATTGTGAAAACAAGATAAATATTTGTTTGTCAAATCTAGGTTTCCAGTGTTGTGCCTTTAGCGGTAGAAAAAACTATTTAAATTTTAAATTAAACTTCGGGAAGATGGTAGCAATGGTGATTCCTCAATCACTTAAAACGTTTAACAATAAACGAAAATCTTTAAACTCTTCAACAATTTCATAATCAATATCTGTTAAAGTTTATATTCAACCAGAATGACTTCATGTCTTGTTTCTACATTTTATAAATAACAAATAATATTAACAACAGCAGTGAAATAAAATCTGCTTAATACAAATAAACTGTAACCCCCTGTGATTCACCACCGAAATATTAAAAGGAAGGATTTGCTTCTAAAATGTCTACTTTCTCTCTGCCTAATTGCTTTCCGGTGACACGCTTTGTGTGTACTACCCTCTAGGAAATATTCGGTCAAGTGACGTTAAATGTGTTGCCTATCGAAATAGCCAAGTTGGCGTTCGGGGTGACATTAGTTCTGTGGACGATTGTACATCTCCTTTAATGGCACTGTGTCGTACGCTTTCTGTAAATCTACAAATATCATGTGCGTTTCGGAGTTATGAGCATACCTTTTCTCTATTAATTGTCGCAGAGTAAAGATATTGTCGATGCAGGATCTGCCCGCACGAAATCCCGATTGTTCTTCAATATCTTCATATTCTTTTTCAATTCTGGTCTTTATGATACGCCCGTACAGCCTTCCTATTGAGCTTGTTACACTAATGCCTCTATAGTTCGCCAAATCCACTTTATTTCCCTTTTTATATATTGGGCTGATGTAAGCTAGTTTCCATTCTGTAGGCACGTTGTCTTTGTGTATAAGACATTTGTTAAATATTTCAACTAATACATCAATAACACTAGATGGACTGTATTTTATAAGCTCGATAGGGATACCTCCAGGGCCTGAAGCTTTGCCATTTTTTGTATGTTTTAACGCCTTATATATTTCATCTCTAGTTATTTCTTCGACATGTATATTGGTTGTTTGATTGTTACAAATATTTTGAATGTCTACGTATTCTTGTCGGTCTTCTTGTAGTAAACTTGCGAAATAATTTTTCCATTGGTTAAGGCCTGCAACCGGTATATTTACATTATTTGTATTGTCTTTTCTTATATTGCGTATTGCCTTCCACGCTTCCTTTGTCTTTGCTCCACCTATATACTTGTCAATTTCTTCGCATTTCTTTTCCCAGCTTGTGTTTTTCGCTTTGGCAACAGCCCTTTTTGTATTCCTCTTTGCTTCATCGTAAAACCTTCTATCTGCGGGGTTACCTGTTGCCAGCCACTTTTGGTATAGTTTCTGTTTTTCCTTTACCATCTCTTCAAGTTCTTCATTCCACCAGTATTGTGCACATTTACTGTGTTGCTTCTTTTCTTCTCCAAGAGCTTCATATGCCGCTTCCTTAATTTTTTGTTTTAGAGTTTCATACATCTGTTCGGCACTTCCTATAACACCATGTTGTATTTTTGCAGCTAGTCTAAGTTTGTATAAGAAGACGGTAGATTCGTGTTCTAGTAATTTCAAGTTATATTTCGTTTCATGTATTATGTTTCCTTCATGTTGGTTATTTGAGTTTCGTTTTGGTCTGTTTTTGTATGTAAAGTATAATTTTGCCCTTAGTAGACCATGGTCTGTACCACATTCGGCGCCTCTGTACACTCTAACATCTAACGTTCGTATTTTAGAGCTTTGTCTAATGATGACGTAGTCAATTATACTTTTGAGTTGACGAGTTGCTTGCCACCATGTAAATTTGTGTATGTCCTTGTGCTTGTATTGACCATTCATTATTTTTAGGGCATATCTATCACATATTTCTATTATTCTTCTTCCGTTTTCATTTAATATTTCTTCTCCGTTCTTTCCTACTACCGCATCATTATCTCTTCTACCTACCCTGGCATTCAGGTCTCCCATTATAATTAGTTCTTTTCTATGATTTACACCGTCTAATGTATTTGTCATTGCAGTTTCAAATTCGTTCTTATCTTCGACACTTGCATTTTCAGTCGGTCCATAAGCTGCTATAATAATTAGATCGTGCCCAAGTACTTCTATTTCGGCTTTCAGAATTCGTTCGTTTACTGCTTCCCAATTTCGAATGCCTTTCTTCCAACTTTTATTAACGACTATCGATACTCCAGCACGAGCTCTTTTGTCTTTATTTACACCACTGAATATATGTATATAATCTTCATATTCTTCTATGCCACTACCTTTTTTCTTTGTCTCTGTTAGGGTTCCAATTTCAATGTTGTAAGCTTTCAATTGTCTAAATACTTCAACTTTTTTACTGTTTATTCCTTGTATATTCCAAGTTCCAAACATCAAGGTCCGTTTCCGTTTGCGTTTTCGTTTTTTGTTAAATCCGTCCTTCATCCGAGGTCTGTTTGTAGGATTTTTAACAAGATGTAACCATTTGTTACAATTTTTCCGAGTACTGGGTTGTTAGCCCTGTGACCCAACCCCCAACTTGGAGGACCAGGTAATTTTCTTTTCGGGGTTTTCTTCCCTTAGCCTTTGGTGCGCCAACATCTAACTGCAAGGCAGCAGCGTTATAGGAACTTTATAAGAGAGGAAAAATTTAGGTGTGGGTGGGATTAAGGTTGGGTCATGATTTCCTCGGAATAGGAGGTGAAGAATATCAAGAGCTCACGTGGGCAGGGTCCTTTTGGTGTAGAATGGTAATTTCGGTCTAGCGCTGTAAAACTTGTCGAGTGTTTTTTGCGGGCATGTAAGTTTTGGAATTGGTTTTCGGCCCTCACCTGATGTTGCGGAGCAGTAGCACTTGCAGTTTTAGTGAGATATTGGTTCTCTCGCCGTTTTTGGCGTATTAGAAGCGCTTTACCGAGGTTATTTTTCACATGACCCAAAATATTTGGGGTGAGCTATTTGACGCTGTTCGCGCTTTGTTCTAGCGAAAACGATCCTAATTTTATCTTTTGTTTTCCTTTTTTGGCAGTTAGTCCAGATTACGACACCTGCAAGTTTCCAGCCTGTGGATGCTTGGGAAGCGCGGTGTTTCGTTTATGTGGGCCCCCTTTCATATACATAACGTGCAGAAGGAGATCAACTAGGGGAAATCCATAGTCAGGTTTTATGCACCTTTCATCTAAATAAAACTACAAAGCCCTGTGAGCCCTGTTTCAGTGCGAAAGGTTTCGTCCGTTTTGATATTAAATTCAATGAGAGTTTCGGACACCGGCTGCGACGTACAGCTGGCGTCACTAGCTGCGTATCTACCTAATGATTTTTCCCAACCACGGAGTGGAGGTGAATCGCTACCGCAATTGGTTTTAATTTGTTGTAAATGATATTCGTATCGTTTGGTTGAACTTTTATGTAATTTAGTGTTCACGCGGACCTTATATCTGTACTGTTAATTACCTGAAATTTGTGATAAACGTTTAATGAATTAATGGCAATTATACACAGCCTTGTGGTTTTGATTTTGTTACTGCTATCTGTACTTGAGTTAAGCTTCTCTTTCAGAATATTTTGTGGTGCTACTTGAGTTTATGAATCCTCTTTGAATGCCTGGATACACTTGTCGTTACTTGGTAAAGATTCGTTGGTGCCCTTTTGGCTCTTAATTAATTCGAGTACTTAAAGAACTGCACGCCGTTTTTATTTGAACTAGTTCCGGTCGGCAATTGTATCCACGCAGTGATAAAGTTTGTTTTCTGAGAACCGACGAATCGATTAGTTATGATATTAATGTAATGCTTTTGTTGCTCTGTTTTCCATTGCTATTAGTGTGGTAAATAGATTGCTGAGAAGTTTCAAAAACAGGATCGGAACTTCGGTTCGAGAGTTATCGCGACAATTTGGTGTTTCAGAGTCAACAATTTCAAGTGAACTATTTATAAATGATAAAAAATTTGGACGCCTTGCTTATTCTTCGAACTGCGCCTTCGGTTGAGCCCTGAACAAGCTGGTTTCTTCTTTAGTATGGCCTAATCTTGTATGCCCCTCGAATTCCGCACGCTAACATAGTCATTTTAGGTAAATCTTTTACCTTTGCTGATAGGTGGTAGCTGCCGCAATGCTCGGAGATGACCCCAGATGGTATCTGCCTCTGGAACGGCTTTCTCTGGTGTTGATGCTGGCGGAGGCACTCCTGCAGTCCTGCCCGATGCGTAGCAGTGAAGACCCCTGACTGTGGGCCCTTATCTTAGCCGGAATTCAATATCGGAATCCCGAACTGAACGGCTGCCGAAATCGTCGGAGATGCTTTCGGAGAAAATTTTATTTTTATGTTGCGGAAACCTCACAAACATTCTCACATGAACTTTGACAAGTGCACAACACAATAATATACTTTTCAGGTTTCAAAATACTCATTTATTATATTAAAACTTTAATTGAAGTGGAGCACAAATTTCACAATGTCAAGCTTAAGAATTGTTCCTTTGTTCTCCTTGTTTTCCGTTATTTTAAAACAAAACAAATCTCGTTGCTATAGTTACAATGCTAACGGAAATAAGTTTGGATGAATTTTAGTACATACATTAGAAATACGTTTGAGTACATAATTTTACAGTTTCAAATTTCTTACAAATTAAAATATTGTCTTTTTCTTAATCTAAATTGTTTCTTTGAGCCACGTACATACAAGTTTTATTAATTGCTCTGATTTTCACTAACGTTTAATGCGCTGATTATTTATAGAGTTTATTACTTCTTATTTGCTTCTTCCCTGTCCTGCTGCCTGCTTTTCAAATTCCCTTTTTCATGTCCTGCTGCCTGCTTTTCAAAATTACTCTTTCGCAATGTATTGTTATTTTATTCCAGCTTTCTTTACTTTTTACGATTCCTCACCAATTTCACTGACTAGCTTAATTGAAATCTACGCTTCATTTACATGCACATAGCAAACCTTTTTGTGTTATTACTTTCTTTCTGTTCGGCTATGCATTCTGCACAAACATATTGTTTAATTTTTTGAAAGTCACCTTCGACCCCTGTGAAAAACAAGCTTTGCCCCGTGCGTTCCTTTTACTCAATTACTTTACTATTACTGACATCTCTTTACCAATGCATTCATTGTTTGAATGTTAAGCTTATCATTGCAGCCGCATAAAACACCCCAACTCTGTGCTTACTGAATTGTTCATTATGTTGCACTGCTTGCAGAGTCGAGCCTTGGGCCTAATACCATCACAATACCTGTAGAAGCAACCACAAATATTTGAAGGTACTGCAAGTTTTAATGGCTTTATTTTCTGATACTTTGGAACTCTGTCCCTATATACGTACACCCTGTTCCATATCTTATTTATCTTGTGGCGACACATTCTGATCGTCTACAAATGTGTAAGGTTGAATTATCTATTTTTGTTCCCATCGGAGAGCATTTTCGATGGAATGTGGTCAGTGCTTTTTATGGTCTGTTATTTTATTACGTGTCTTTATCTTTGTAATACATTTCATTGCTTGGATTAACCTTTATCTGGGGACGTTATCATACGCCCTGTTTGTCTGACTGTCTGGCTACCTGTTTGTCTGTTCGTCTGTTCGTCCGTCCGTCTGTATAACTCAAAAACCATTTATTGGAGGAAGACGATATTTTGCCTGCGGATTATATGCCTTCCTGGGATGAAACCGTGAAAATTTCGGTAAAATATATGCAGGGTCAGCACCATAATAAATAAAATTTTGACTATTTTAGCTTTAACTCAAGAATTATTACTTAAATGAAAGTAATAGTTTGCACATAGCTCAGGTCTTACTTACACTTAACAAAAAAGGACATATTTTTAACATAACATGTACAGGGTGAGCACATTAAAAAACATTTTTTAATGTTTGCTTTAACTGAGAAATACATGAAAGAAATAATTTTCCCTTAGCTCAGGCTTTACCTTTGGCGAAAATGGGACCAAACAGATACAGGGTACATGTAGTGAAACAGACAGCTGTGATAACAAGAAGCTTATTTCAAAATTGATTATTTCGCATTACCAAGTGTTTCCTTTTATTGTTAGGGACGTTAAAATATTTTTATCCCTATTTTGATTATTTCGCATTACCAAGTGTTTCCTTTTATTGTTAGGGACGTTAAAATATTTTTATCCCTATTTTCCTTTGATTTTCAATATTGTTTAGTGTCACAACGTCCACTTGCGAGGGAAGTTTTGAATAAAGCCCTCTACAGATTTTTTTATATTGTTATCACCATATGTAACTAGTTCTATCTTTACGGTGCTTAATTAGTTGTCTTAACTTTTTGTAAGAGGTTCTAAATATCTTCTTTTGTTGTTTTGCTATCAACGTCTACGTTTGTTACTACCTCATTTCGGTTTATATATTTCGATGTTCTTATAGCAAGTTGAAATAGAGAATCATCCATTGTTTTGTCGTTATAATTTGTATCACTCTCGAACTATTTGTATTGCTTTTGATTTTGTATAGTTTTCCAGGTTGTTGTTGATCTGTTGTTTTCTTTTGTAGTGTGCTATAATTTTCATCCTATATCTAACCAACAGAAAAAGCAATAAATTTGGTGTCTTACAAGATTATAATCGTATTATTATTGTACTGCTATTAATCTTGTTCGTTTTGTAGGTTGTTATTGAAGTAGCAATATGTGATTGAGATTTTATAGTTATGTTATTAGTCAAACTTAATACATTAAAACGCTAGGCAAAGGTTTTTAAGGAAAGCTGTAAAAGGAATGTAAGGTTTTTCTTATAAATAATGCTCTTTACAATATAAATGCCTAGATGGGAAGTCTGATTAAAAAGGAATAGAACAAAACCTAGATACAAACGCCCATAAAACAGCTAGCGCTTATCTTTCACGGAATAGTTGTCTGAAATTAGACACTTCAAACGTAAACATGTGCAGCTCCATGTGTATAGTAATTAACTCGTTTTGTAAATCATCACGCCGTAGCTACACGCGTTTGTACACTAAATATTTACGTTCCTAATTGTTTTCATATGAGGAGTACTGAAGACATCACATTCGTATTGCGTTGAGCAAATAAACGCTCGCTCTCGCCCAGTTCTTTCATCGCGCCGTAATAGAATTGAGGCTTTAAACTCGCGTGTAATTGGGATTTGGAAAAATTAAGAGGGACGGCGACAGCGAAAAGTCCTCGAAACAAATGAACTACCGACATGTTTTCTTTGCGATCGAGTCGAACAAATGAAGAAAAATGTGACACGTTTCGCATTTGCATAAAGCAAATGGAAATACTCTAAATGCGAGCAGCGCATATTTCCACTCATTTCCTGAGCGACGCCAGCCGCGCCGGTTAACACGGAAAACACACAGAAGCACAAAACAGGTTGGGAAAATTAATAAAAACAACTGCAATTTTAAGGATTAAACTTGCAACTTGATTATAATAGCAAAACGGTGCTCCGGCACAAGGCGATGAAATAGTTTCTTGTGTTGAGAAAAGAAAATACTCTGTATGGCGTTTTTAGGCAAGTTTGTTAAAATTGCACCTTAATGAACTCCGTTTCTTAGGTATCATTAGTCGATTTATAGTCGACTATAATGAGAGTTTTAAATATAGGTGCCGTCGTCTAAAAACTCCATAGTAAACAATCATTATCGTAAAAACTTTGACCTATACTCCCGTGATTATACGTTACGCATGTTCATCTGTGCTTTAAATCAATATTTAGTTAAACAACGGCCAGCAACAGTGCAACCCTCGTTTTTCCTTACGCTTTATGTGGCATTTTTGTATCTGACCAGCCTACATGTTTTACTCGCCGTTTGGGACCTACCAGAGTAATATACAGAGGTTAAATTAGAAGCAGCTTGCAGCCAGCTTTTTATTTTGTAAAATCGCATGAAATTTTGTTTTAAGAGTGAATATTCTGCATATTTCTGCAATAAATTATTACTATTTGGTATCTACTTGGAAATGCAATTTTTGATGCATTTACTTACGATGAAGAACCAGTACTAACTCATTTCAGCGGACATGAAATCGAAGACGTTCTAGCCAGCAGTAAGATTCTGAAAGTGTGATCTAAATAATCGCGCGTTTGGTTCCACGTTACTTGACAGCTGTGGCGGCTCATGATAATAATTGTATTTGGGGGGCTCTCACCTTTAACAAAAAATAATAATGAACTACATTACGTCGCTGTTTTGATTCAAATACAGCAATAATGACTTTTAATTTTAATAATCCAAAGGAAAACATCATATGAATAGAATAAAAAGTATTCAAACAACACAAAATAATTAAACAGGCTTCAACTGCAATTGATATTATGTATATCTAAACACGGCCCACAAGAATGCAAAAACGTCCTTGCTCACTGTCATTCATTTTCAATTACAAGATTGCACCACATTTGTTTTATAGGCGGGCCGGTTGCCTTTACGCTCGGATCGCATTACATTTCGGGAGCTCAGTATTTGTAAATACACCGATAAGACCGCGAGTTTAACGGCTAGCAAGGCTACAACGTCGTTTAGTTTTTGTGTCACATCAAACTGTGATAGCTCGATTTTTTAGCGCCAGCGATATCTCCCGTAATTGCCATATTTCGAATGGCTCTCAACAACTGCCAGCGGCTCGGTGCTTTGCTAACAACGAGTATGTTGAAACATAAATTATATTATGTTGACATACTTCTTGGATCTTGTGTTACATGTTTTAAGCGGTATCGAATAGCTACCTCCGGATCTGGTTACTTAAGTCTTGTTGTATTATAATGGTAGGATAAATTATAAAATCTAATGCCATATAGGCTGTTGATCGCTGGGAGGCAAGCGACCGTGCGCCCCTAAGGAACAGGCGTCACTGTTTGACAGACTCTCATATTATTCTAAAAATGTCTCCACATTTGCTACCAATATTCTTCCGATGTGGCTGCGTTGATTTCATATAGCAATTGTAAGGTCATGTATTAAAATTCCGTAAAAACTTACGTCTAGGGCACATCCAGACCTTTTGAACACGCGAATTCAAATATTTAGCAATAGCTTGTTTCGTTACAACTGAAGTAGTGCAGCTAGGATGATAGTTACGAATGGCTCAACTCTATATCTGCAACTTGGGTAATGATAACATTCCCTCAAAGAATAGAAATGCATCTAAATCGCTTTCAGATATTTTCAACGATTGCAAATAATATACTATACAAATATAAAAAACACACTCAATTTATTCTGAAATCATCAAGTCGATTCGATATCCAGTACTACTTCACCATTTTTTTAACTTCAAAGCAAATGGGGTCGTATATGCTTGTGCAACTGGTTTTGAATTGGGAAGAATCAAACTGAATCGTATTTTATCTACATAGGACCATTGAAAAAATAAATCATACTTTTCTTCGTATTGTCTTAATAGTAGTTGTTTTAAGGTAAGAAACGCATGTGGTGATAAATTTCACCACAGAAGAAATTATTTTCCAATACTGCTTGACCTTTTTCGTATTTTTAAACAATTTAATTAGAAACTGCTTTGCATACTTTTATGTTTTTCTTAATCACGCATTTACTTTAGTACCTATTTAGGATTTAAATTTTATTACAATGTAATTAATAGAAGCTGCGTGGCGCAGATGGGTTAGCGCCAGGCTTGCATTACGCAAGTCCTCGGTTCGAATCCCGCTGGGGTCGGAATTTTTCTGTATCCTTGGCGATTAGAATCGGGCTCAGTGAGACCATTCACAGTTGGGCACCAAATTAACTGTGCTCTACTCAGAACCACAAACCTAAGAGATAGAGTAACAAGGTCAACACATAAACATGACACACACTTCACACAATGGTTGCTGTGCAAGCACAAAAAGGCGCGCTCCAACTTTGTATCCCGAATCCGGGGCAAGTTGAGCATTGTACGGCCAGATGCAAGCACATGAAGCACCAGCCTCTACACCGCAAGGTAAAATGAGGGTAATGATAATACATACATACATACATACAATGTAATTAGAAAATTTGAAATTTAGTATAAAAGATATGAATTTCTGTTTTGTTATTAATTTCGCTTTTCAGCAAAAATTGTAAGAAACTGTCGAGTAAAGTGATTCGCGGGTTCCATCATATGACGAGGCCTCACCGAATAGACGCAATTTTATAGATATGGTACTGTTTATCGCTTATAAAGTAAGCTCTTCGCACAATCGCCGGATAGCGAACATATGTCAGCGAAACCATCCATCTTTGACAAATAAAAAATACAGCATAAATCAGAAAAATACACAAAGCAAATGAAATTGATAAACAAATAATCATAAAATTATAATTCAGTTTTTATACCCAGAGAAATTCCTTTCAACATTACATGTTGCAATTGCGTATTTCATTCTGAATATTATGATAAGATTTTTGATAGTAGCCGTAACGTCCAAGTTAAATTGTAGAGCATGTTGTACTTCTTTGATCTTTGTATAACCCGGATCATTATTTAGAATTTTCGTACGTTAAACATCTTTTGGCAGTTTTATTTTTCACATTTCATATTTTTTACATAGTTTCGTCTACAGTTCCTAGAGAAGATGCAATTTTTTTATTTTTTCAAATTAAATTTGAGTTTACAAAATTTAGTGCTATTTTTCCGCATTTCTTTTTGAATTTTCTGCCAAATGTTATTGCCAGACTGGCTGTTCCACACGGTTCTGTTTCAAACAAATAAATGCGTAGGTACTTACGAGAAAAAAATACGTTTAATTTTATGTTTACTAAATAATATTAAAAATTTAGTTGGTAGTTTGTCCACTAATAAGTGAAATCCCTTAAAATCGTAAATAGTGCTTTAAAAATGAATATATTATGCTGTATAACTCTAAAATATGACTTTTTAAAATGTTGTATATAAATTTATACACATCCAATTTGTACTTATTATATACTGTGCAAGGCTCCGTTATGGAATATGTTAATATGCTTTTCCCTTACTCTAGATATTAGCTTGCATGTGGCTAAATAATGTGCAGATCCGAAGTGGTGGAGTTGCGACGGAGGCCATTTACATCATATGCAGTTTCAATCGCAATGAACTCACCCGGACGGCTATCACTTGCGTCGAAAACGGTAGGAGAATGCAACAGAATCGACGCGTGCTACTAGGTAGTATGGTTTTTCACAGTGTGTGATTCGTAGCTCAAAAGATGGGGACCGACGGACGGCTCCTTCGACATTCAAAGAGATGCGATGGATAACTTAACGAATATTTGGGGTTACTAGGATAACGGAAAAACGTTAAAATTTGGGGCGGCCAATTTGTGGCTTTCCCTAAAATAGTATGAGTCCTGACTCAATCAGACATCTGCAGTAATTGACTAATCCATAACACCAAAGCTGCTCCTGCTTCTGACACTTTTCGGGATTAATCCCTTTAATAAACTTCATCAAAAGGAACCTCAAAAAATGCATAAGAGGAACTCCAAAAATTTCCAGAAATAGGAATAGGAAATAGCTCTACTCTAGAATTGCATACGGAAAGCTGTCAAAACAAGGAATGCTAATTGCAAATCCAAAAATTACTAAAAACTATATAGGCAATCTAATGATATACCGAACGACTTGAAAAGTTACCAAAAAACTGTAAAAATGGATGATGATCGTAAATAATATTTAAGACCGCTGGGTTTCTAGAAGGCTAGACATTTCTGGAAAATTAACAGTTAAAAGTATCTCAATATAAAATACGGAAATGATTTAGAACCACATAAGAAACCAAATACGAGAATTTCGGGATAACTCCCAAGCCAGAAACCCGAAAAACTAACAACCCAAAAAGTTTGCGTGGAGCGTTGATTGATTATGATTTGGTTTCATTGGTATAGATGTATAGATGTATAATAATTACAAACTAATGATTAGGGTGCGTGATTGCCCGCTGACGGAGGTGCCGATTCTTCTTCCTCTGGGGTGCGTTGATTCTGTGCTCGCGATTGGCAAGGGCGCGAAGAGGTGCTCAACCATGGTGCGCCATTTAGAAAGATAAAAATAAAAACCCGAGTAGCTGCTTCGTCTAGCCTCCTGGAGGATGCGTAGGGCCGACTGCGAGGGGGTGGTCAACAAGGATGTTCGACCGTTGGGGGTGCTGCAGGTGCGAAGTGCCGCGAACGAGAGATTCGACCTGAACATAACCTGTTGTAGTAACTTTGGGGTGAGCACACGAGATGAGTCCGCCGGCGATGCTACTGCACTGAAGGCGAAATTATAGAGGCTCGACCACAGGGATTAAACGCCAAAACATTAGACGAACAGGGGTAGTTTGACCTTAAAGGTTGGCTGCCAAAACTCTCAATCGAACAGGAATGATTCGGTCGGAGAGCTCGTCTGAATTTTTCTGACGATGCGCGGGCTATTTAAACTCGCTGATGCAGTTATTTGCAACGATTGGTGTCGCAGTGGGGGTCAAGTTACTATATTTTATTAAATCGAGCTATACATTTTCCATGTGCCAGCCGGAGCTATTTGATCTGCATCCTATTGTAGCTGACCTAAATCCGCTCATTTTCACACCAAACACGACCTTCTTGGTGTGCCAGATAAAGTTTTTGTTAATTTAATTATACCAATTCCTGTTTGACTGCGCAGCGTCATCTTAACGGCTAGATTTGTTTCGAGAAGCAGGCGGTTTAACGGATGGTATTAAAATCGTTGGCCGGTTAAAATTTTGGCAGAGCTGCTTTCGTTCTTAATGTGCGAGAAGTTGAAGTTAATTGCAATTCGATGTTCGGCTAGATTTAGACACGGCGGCGCCACACGAATCATTGGCGGCGGCCGGTGCGCGGAGAGCGAACAGATTAATAAATTCATATCAAACAAATTAACAAAACCCTCGTGGGGACCCTCTGAGTTGCTGCGTATTCATAATATTTATTCATGTATGTACCTTTTGAGATTAAAATGTATGTATATTTGAGTAATCAACGGTATGAAATATTTTCAAAATCATTGTTTTAGCTCAACATAGAGCTAATTTTTAACACGATCATGAATTACTAAACCATCTTAAAAATATGCAAATTCATTAACATTGAATGAGACAGGCAATAATAAAAATAAAAAGGATAAAACAGATATTTGTATTAATATTTGTTTTAGTAAATGTCTTTTAGAAAGGGAAAATATATGAAAATCAATAAAATTTGTGATAATTGAATCAAAAACCGTATCATAAAATTATTATCATGATATTTTTAGGACACACATAGTTATTGCCACAATTATTTGTCTATTTGCTGCTAGTAGAGGTATTATGAGTTGGCATCGTGATTGCGAGTTATTCAAAATCAGGCCTATAAGTTGACAAGGTTGTATAAATCAGCACATGGCAGTATCTTTTTCTTACTCTTTCTGTGAGGCATGTTGGCCGGTTTTTCCTAGCGTGATGCTTATTTCTACTCTCCAGGGATGGACTGCCAGCTCTCTCGCCAGCGTTTGAGAGGTCTTGATCCATGCTGTTGTCCTTGCCTTACTATTTTTGCTTGTCTGTCATCATTCATTCGGTCTACATGTTGGTTCCATTGTCTTCGCCTCTGCCTTATCTATTTTACTATACACATCCAGTGTCACACTCTCTTCTGATATTTTCGTTAGGTTGGCAGGAAATTGATTACGCTTTACATAGCGCATTCGCTTAACTTTTATATCAAATTTATACATGTATTTACAAAATTTGTCGAAATTACTTTTAAATTTGAAGAATACTGTACACAAAATCTTCACTTAATATTATGTTAGATTTGCTTTTTCATTAAGATTGAAATGTTTAAAGCATCAGACCTTTTTAAATTTACGGATAAGCGGTTTTATGCCAGCTTAGAACTAACGATTTTCCCTACTAGACGAGGTCTCAAAGCTTTGAGTATAATAGGTTTGAGATCTAAAAATAAAAGACGCAGATTTCTCAAAGGCTGCACTGAACTGCTTGAAGCAGTCAAACGGCAAATTACCAGTTTCATAAAGTGAAGCAAACACGCTGTGCACTATTATAATTGCATACCTATACATTCGACGTGTCTTGTTGAAACATAATTTAATTCAAGGCCTCTCCTCTGATGCATGTATAGTGCGCACCGACCTTGCAAACTCTTCTATACCATACGCAAATTAATCTTTACACGAGGTAGTTTTAGCTGATTTCGGTTGTTTTGGGTTTATGTCATAATCAATAGATGTAAATTTGAAAGTATACGTCTTAGTAATTTTTTAATAGATTGGATTTACTTGGAAAAATGATGGCAAATATTTAACTTTCTTCGTGACAGTGAGCCTACTATATAAAGAAAAATTACATTTGTTAGGCTCAATAATTAGAATAATAAAATAACTGCAAATTTAAAAAACAAAATTTTTTTTCTAAAACTGAGCTTTCGAAATAGTTTCGATTTCAGGAATTACACTGATTTTGAATTTATCTACATTTTTGAGTTTTGTTGTACAATTTACTTACTAGTTTAGACATTTAAAAAAATGATGCGGTGGTGCAGTAGGGATCTTTAGTGCTTGATATTAGGTGGATTGGAAAACATCACTGCAATAGTTGAACATTGATTATTAAGTTATGGCAACCGGTAATGATTTATGTGTTCTTCAATTTGTAGTATAAATAGGTCTCAGTCTTATGATGTGAGCATCTCTGCTCCACCATTGTCTAATATCAAATATTCTCTTCTGATTGCCGCCATCGTCGTCTGCTTCACCGTAACTAACCATCTATTCATTGTATCATTGCAAAACTAAGTATGCAACACATTTGTGAATTTACTATAGTATTATTACTGAAACGCCCTCTTCTACCACTCAGCTCAAGGATGCTCACAGTCTAGACTATCTCAAACTCAGCGATGTAGTGTCATTGGTAGGAACCAGGTGATGGTTCTTAAGTTTAATAGTTTAATAATAATGAAACAAGTTACACGAAAGGGCGCCAGTCGTCATCCACGACAACAACAAAACTAGTCTATCAGTCAACCATTTATGTTTGGTGGAATTGTCCCTCGCTGATGGTGGCGGCTTTTGCAACCTTGGGGATTTGCAGAGAATTTTTTTCTCACCCCAATTCTGGCGGATTAAAGGGCTTTGTTAACCCTACACATGGCCCAAATTGCATTAATCGCTATTCTCGCATCGAGGGCGTCGACCTTGACTCTGTATGGGCACTGAAAAGCACCTGCTGTTTCCGACCTTCGTATGGGCTGTTTGGGGTTTTACCTCAAACGATTCGGTGCCAGCTACAATCTTCCTAGTACGCAGAAAGGGGCTCGCCAAAGAAATTGAGAAACATATTCTGATTTCCCTTTATTTAAAACCATTTAATACTGTTAACCGTAAGCCGGTGCCGTGTACCTCATTTGATTGCTGGAGGCTTTAGTTTGGGACTTTTGCTGTTATTTACAGTTCGCTTCACGAATTAAGTACCTGGAGGCACTCGGTGCTTTTTCCACGGAGCCTGTTATAACCTCCGTTACATCTTTTTAAATTGTTGTAGCGTTTAATGTAATATACAGGGTGAGGCACATAAAGTGTTACAGAGCGATAGCACTCAAACTATTGATCATATCCAAAAATGTTTCAGACAAAAGTTTCAGTGTTCGAGAAGGCCGTCATACTGGACTACTCTATTTTTTTATCGGTGGAGGCGCTGAAGCTACGTCAAGGTCAACTCCACTTTTTTAAATGGAACTATGTATTTTTTTTTCGATGACATTATTACCGATTTTAAGACGAATTCAGAGACCTGCAACACGAGGTCATTCTAGTCACGCAAAGTTTAAAGATAAAGAATAATCACTTTCAAAGGATCCACTAACCTTGGTTTGGGTCTACATACAGAAGATGCTCGAAGTGATGACCCTCGACTTGTAAGCACTTGTTAATTCGCTAATGAAAAGACCGTTTAACTTCAGCCAACATTTGTGGTGTAATTTCGGTACATGCTCGGCGTATTCTGTCTTTCATGTCGTCAGGCGTGATAGGTGCTACCGCCATTAGGCGATCTTTGACAAAACCCCATAAAAAGTAATCTGGTGATGTTAGATCTGGCGAACGAGGTGGCCAAGCTATAGGACCGCCTCGTCCTATCCACTTTTCGCCAAAAATCTCATTTAGCACTTGTCTTAAACACATAGCATAATGAGGTGGTGCACCGTCGTGTTGACTCGTGTTTGTTGCACTGTTGCATTTTTCTATTTTTCGACTATTTTCATACTTTGCGTAACTAGAATGACCTTGTGTTGCTGGTCGCTGAATTCGTCGTCAAATCGGTAATAATGTCATCGAAAGAAAAATACATGGTTCCGTTTAAAAAAGTGGAGTTGACCTTGACGTAGCTTCAGCGCCTCCACCGATAAAAAAATAGAGTGATCCAGTATGACGGCCTTCTCGAACACTGAAACTTTTGTCTGAAGCATTTTTGGATGTGATCAATAGTTTGAGTGCTATTGCTCTGTAACACTTTAGGTGCCTCACCCTGTATATGTGAACTTTTTAATCTATCTTTTAAGCTAATTTTCTCGCAACCCGAGTTTGTGTTATGAGTTGCACCTTAAATTTTGGACTATATTTATTAACCTTTGCTTAGCGAATAATCACTTGTAGTTTGTACGATATGATACTGAATTTGTGATTATTATACTGTGATACTAGCATTGTGGTTTTGTTATTGTTACTGCTACGTGTGCTTGTCTTGAGCTTTTCTTTCAGAATAATTATGCTACTGGAGTTTACGAATTCTCTATGATACCTGGATACACTGGTTGTTAAATAAAAGATTCGTTGGCACTCCTTTTAGCTTGTTAATTTAACCATTAGTACTTAAAGAACTGCACACCGTCTCCATGAATTAATCTAGCCGGCAATTGTATCTACGTAGTCTTTAATGTTACATTTTTGAGGGATTTAGCGGACCTTTCAATTGACGCTAATAAATTACTATCTAATAACAAATTTCAGATTTTGAAGTACTATAAAATTATAACGCAATAAAGTCAATTTTTACATAAATCTAGGAAATTAGTACGGAATACTGTGAACTTATTGCAGCTATTATAAAATGCTTGCCTTCAATTTGTTGCTACAGGCTGTGAAAATACTTGAACGTACGACGTATGATAAAATATACGGCGAATTCATTGTTTGCAACAAAAAAATCATTACCCGCTGGAAGTAAAATTTTTACAATACTGTGAACTTCTGGAAGAAACCCAATTTGCTTATATTCTTATAACATTTAACTTATTAGCATGTACATTGATGCTACATAGAAAAAGGAAATTTGTTTCCAAGCTCTTGATAACTCCAGTTTAAGTGGCAAACAAAATTATAGGTGAGACTAGCAACCAGTGAGACAAATGTCTCATTTAATAAAACAAAAAAGACCGTTTTTCAAATAGAACGCGTATTAAATAAAAACGTGATTTCTCGAAAACCGGAAGTGTCACGTAACTGAAATTCGGTTCCTGACCTGACATGACCATTCCAAACATATAACTTCAATCACTTTTTTCTCTATCTCTTACGGTTTGGCTGCTGAAACAGCGTCCCGGACAGACAAAACAGCGTCCCGGACAGACAAGTCTATTAGATAAAGGATATTTCAATTAATCCTATGCGACTAAATCAATATTATGGGAGCTACATACCCTAAATAGCATTCGAATTTATCCAGAGAATATGCAAAGGGCTGTATTATGATGCAATACCTACCCATAAATGCCAATCATTTTAGCCAATTTTAATGTAGTAAATAAGTCGCCTATTTTACGTTAATGATATAAACTTTTTTTATCGTGGCATTATTTTTCCACAAAATGTTTATTAAACAATTTAAAAACGTAACTTGGTAATTATGTAGTATTGTTCATACTTTTTGTAAAATTATTTAGAAACATTCTTACAAAAATAAAGTTTTTTATTTATATCAAGATACAAATAACATATTTAACTTTATCTACACAAGATAAAAGACAACGATTTTATTATGTAGATCGATTTATCTAGATAATTGTATCTAGATAATGCACAACATTTAAAAGTAATATAAAATCTTGCAAACAGTATACAATTATGGTGAATGGTGTAAGGTCCAGTTAGGCGAGTTGCCAATGTGGGAAGTTGACTACTCCCTGTGATACCAAATAATAACGTTATGGACTAAAACAACACTTATTTTTATTAAAAAACAAAACATGCATGAACATATACGTATATGTAGCAAGCATATAATCATACATATAGAGTGCGCGATTACAATACGTTAAACAGCAGTTACGCGAAAATACAATGTCAGCGCACAAGTGCTCAAGAGTGCCAATGATCGTATATATAAGTAAGCGGGTGAACGACCGAGTCTAAACGAACTGTCAGACATAATTATGAATCGAATGGTGGCGTCTGATCCCCTGCTTTATTATATAGCCTCTGAAGTAGAGGAGTTTTATGATCTAGCGGTTGCCGAAGGGATCCATAGTATTGTGGAACTTTCAATGAACCATTGTGCTTCGTCTAAAAAGTTAGGGCGTCCGAATTCGGTTTTTATTGCGCTCTTCCTGGTCAGTTACGTCAATTATTTATTACTCGTCGTAGTCAGCGGGTGGTCACGTGGGATGCGGCCCGGATCTAGCACTTAGCTTTTTTGGTATTGAAAGGGGCTTCCGCAGATGTATGCTTTAGAGCCGGGTGCATTGCATATGGCCGATAGCATAATTACGTCGTTTCTGGCAAGGTGCCTTTTTTACCCAGAAGAGTTGAACAAGTTTGACAATGCGGCAGTTTCGGCAGGAAGTGTAATTTTAATAGCTTGTCATTTTATGAAATCGCAAAAGCAATCGGTCAATCTGTAATAAACGTGCGACGCACATAACTTAGGTTCTGATGTTAGACATTATTCTAAACATCGCGTCACGTTTTAATTTGAATACCCACTTATTAAGCTGTACAGCTGTAACACGAAGATTCAGTTTTTATTATTCTTTGTGTTTTTTTGCACAGCGATTTATGAAATACCATCAACTTCTTTCAAAATAGTATAAATTTAATGAAATAATTTTTCACTGCTATGAAAGTATTGCTGTTGCAATAAAATACTATACAATTACCTTGAATTTACTGAAATACTTTGAAGATATTAAGAAATTGCAATTTAGATTTTTGGGTAGAGGGTGAACTAAGTTGTCGCGCACTAAGGCCTCAAGGTGTGCCTGTTCGGGTCACGTGTGTTTATATGTGTAGCTTTAATTACTCTACCTGATAGACCATAAAATAGGATGCAGAGCTGGTGAGAATCCCCCGAACATTTATTCAGTTGCAGTTATTTGTTATTTTATGATTATTAAGATAGATTAGTGCTTAATTATGTCATATTGGAGAGTTCGATGTAAAAAATTAATAAATTGACGTTATTGTAGAGTTAGAGTCTACAATTTCAGCAAACATAGTTCAAATAATCAAATAAAAAATATACTAAATGCCATTCGGACGAAAGTTGGTGAGGATGCTATGGAAGTGGCCAAAGGCCAGGATAAATTTCGTAGTTTTTACGACTGCCCGGGAGTGGTTTCTTTTATTTTCAAAGCAGAAGTACTCACATTTGAAAATGAGCGTGCGGAGGCCAAACAGAAACCCGAAAAGCTCTGCAACTAAAATTTCGTTAATTATTTCGAAATGCAGCCGCAATAAAAACACAACCAGGATGCTTTGATTACAAGACGTGCTCGGCGCATTTAAATTTGCATCTTTATTGCAGATTGCACTCACACGTTTGCATGCATGGCCCCATTGAGTCAAAAGGCGAGTTTTCTTAGTCAACTTTTCCAGCTCGCGCTTTTTCGCGATCGCGAGCGACGCTTCTCAGCGCCGTAGAACATGTATATATCTAGGTTATTTGCGCATTTAGCAATGATTGCACCGCATTGTACAGCACAATAATTAGAGAAAACGTACAACATCCGCAGTTGCGTGCATCGCGAGTGTTCCTTCTCTGGACAGGGCAGGACTGGTGGGGGCGAATGTGCAATATGCGCCTTGAATATTCATATGAATCTTCAATTTAATGAATGAAACTGCTTTAACTTGATGTTATTACACGATTATCTACTTACAGATCCTCATAGAAGCTATTACAAAAGCATAATAATTATAATTTCGCAAAGGGCAGTTGTGAATTAGCATTACATTTAATAATGCTCCTCCTTAGTTCTTCTCCATATCAGGGTATGGCGACATCACGATGCCGTGCTTGGGTCATAGTTTGTAGTTTTTCAAACCTCTCGATCTTGAGTAACACGGATAACTTTGGCCGCACCCATGTTCTTATAAGTGATCTATCATGCAACTGTTTTACCCTTTTATATTTCCCTGCACGACTAGATTTTCTATAGCATTCAGTTGTCTTGCTGTATGTTCAAACTTTTTTAGATAGTTTCCAATAATTGTTGCTGTTTGATTTGCAATTCATCAAAGATTTACTGGTTTGTGTCCAGGATATTTGGACGAGTCTTCGTAATATCCGTGTTTCAAGATAATATAGATGGCAGATGGGTCCAAAGCCCAGGTTTCGCAAACATATTAGTCTTGTTCGTTCTCGAAATCAAAGTATCTTTCCACATTTTAATTACAACTGCAAATTGTGCTACCTCTCAGAATATTGATCTTATCTCTATTTATGTGCAAGCCATAGTTTTGACCTACAATTACTTTAAGTTATTTCTCATTGGTAACAAAGCTTGTAGTGTCTTCTGCATATTGCCAATCATGAATCTTTCTACCACCTACAGATATACCACCACCCCTAGGTGTTCATTGTATATGTTAAACAATAGCAGCGACAGTCTATATATAAAGATGCCTGCCTGTATCGGCCAAAATCGACCTTTGGGTTATTCTGGACCCGTACAGCCCGTTAGCTGTAGTGCTGACCAATCTCTCTTTCCTTTGGTACTCCGGAAATTATAACCTCAAACCCCAACAGGCCCCCGTGCTCCTTCGTGAGGACGGGTCTCACTATTATCGCAGGCGTTTTTTGCAAACCGTTGCCCGAGGGGCCATTTAAGCTACGTGGATGGATAGCTATTTCGTTGTGCACGAAGCTATACATTTGTTATTGATGGAATGTGCTATCTCTTTTCCAGAGGGATTCTTCAAATCCTTCGCAAGCTTTATTTGTATCAAAATATCGTTGACCCGTTATGCCAACGCCTTCGATTGGCTCTCTTCGGGTCTCATATAAGCTTTATTTGCTTTGGTGTAAGTATTAACTTTGAATGTTAAACATGTTATTTACTGCATTTACAATTATACATTTACATGTTGTATCGTGTTTGCGATTCTTCTAGCCGCTTTAGGCTGGGGAATCTGTGATATTAGTTAAAACAGTTTGACTTTTGAGTGCACCCTGCTTTATAAACGTTTGAAAGTTGTTAAATCTAAGTTATTTTAATGTGTTTCACCCACAGTTCGTACAGTATTTCGCTCACATAAAGACTATTAGCCTGAGTAGAAAGAAAAAGTAGACAGAGAAGTATATAAAAATGAAGAGAACTATTAATGAACTAATCGTGAATCGTAAAGTTTTTCTCCCTTTCGTCTTCATCTTTACCTGTGATCTTAGACGAGAATTAGGTACTTGAAGTTAATATCCACGTCTCTACGTACTAGTGATTTAATCTAATCAAACTTAAGAACAATTTGCATTTCTAGGTAAATGATTGGGAATAATTATATTACTGTCTTGCTTGCTTTATAAAGAAGGAATATTTAGAGGAACTGCTATTAAGATTTAATTTAATTTTTTTTCTTAATTTTTCAAGCTTTATATATTTTATTCGACCAATGTAGTGTTTAAAATTAAACTTACAGTTGCTATTGGACGCTCCATTGTGTTCTATATAATCTTCTTCTAGAATTTTGTGTTAAAACAAAAATCTCTTAAAATTAAAAGATGCGTGGATTCTTAAAGGAATAAACCGCGGAGGAAAGTATATGAGGGCTACACATTGAGAAACCGTTATTAACATGACAAGGTGAGAGTAAGCAAATGATTCTCCGGCGGGAAAACAAAACAGCTTTGATATAAACGTGTATTTATAATTATGTTCAAATTCAAGAAGCTTCAAAGGTCCAGTTAATGTTTTGTAACATTTTTGAAATCTAAAAATATCGACTCTATTGTGTCTAATGCAAGGTTCTGGCAAAACAACTCTTTATAAATCGACTAGCTAAGAAGTAGAGCCTATATTTTAGTTTTATTCGTGTTTCAGACAAGCTAAGAATTATGATTGTAAAGGTTTCTTTTGTTTCAGGTAAATGAACTATTCCTGGCTATTTCCATCAATGCTGAGCAAAGGAATCTCCCTACTTCTGTTACGCTGTATGTTAAAGGAGTTATTTTGAATTTTATGTGAAAGGTAGATACCAATAGTTTCTTATATATTTACGTTAGAAATGTAATGCAAAGATCGTTAGATTCGTTAGTTGGATAAAATACATAATATGACCATTACCTTGAAGAAAGTTTTTAATGAAACGTATGTTAATTTTGACCATATCACATTCTTATTTTTATAAATGCAGGTCTGTCTTTTGACTATTTTTATAAGATTGCGGGAAGCAAGTATTACTATATCGTATGTCACTATTGCAACACTCAATACTGCAAAAGAAACGATGCATCTTTAAGCTATTGCTCGTTTCAGTATCTTTGTGCTTTTATTTGTGAATATTGAAGTTTCTACTACCACGCCTTCTGCCAAAATACATTGAATTAAAAAAAAATACACGGTAATCAAATCGTAGCTTCGGGTTCCATTACATGATGTTCACCGAGGAAATGATAAAATCGCTTCTAATGACAAAGTGTGGTTTTCAGCATTTGGTGTCGTAAAACATAGCATGAGAGAAAGTTATTTGCTTTAAACGATCTATCGATAGCAATTTTATGGCAAAGTTTTAAAAACGTGGTAGTGTAAGCATTTTAAAACAGAAGCAGTTTCTTTATCGGTATATTTTACGATTTTTGTGGTGTCGAGGCTGTGTAATTATTTTTTCTGTAAATAAAAGCCAATTGCCTGGATATATGTCAAAAATTCTAATATAATAATAGTAATAGCAGTTGAATAGGAAGAAATTTTAACAATTTTGGCATCGATAATTGCATATGGTGTTGATTTGAATACCATGGAGCCGAAGCAACGACCAATCAGTACATTTTTTAGTAATATACATGCATAGGTACATATATATTCGTAAGCCTATTTTACCTTACGGTGTCGAGGATGTAATAAGTGATGCTTTTAGTAGCTGTTGATGCGTTTAGTTTTTTAATATAGCTTTACTGTATGCCCTGTTTGTTCCCATTGCTAGCTCAATTTGCAATAAGAGATTTTTTACCTCTATCCCAGTGGTGGTTACGGAAAAATCAATGCTCCAGAAGTTGGCCCAATCTGGCTTGTAACACTGAAAATATATACGAGTACTGCAACCGCTTAAATAAAACTTAGGCCGTCCGCTCACTGAGACGACGCGATTACGACGCAACTGACAGGAAACTCATAAGCCATAATCGCGTGGCGATTGTCTTATGGGTTTTTGTACTTCACTGCACACTGCTGCGATTGCGATGCGATCGCGATGCAACTTGCACAAAATAATTGCTCGCGACTGTCAGTGCCAATCGCGAAGCGATTAGTTGCGTTGAAGTTGCGGGGTAAAAATGCAAGGACTGTAAAATTAGTACAAAAATACCCTTATATTAATGCCGCGTCATTCAATCGACGACTTGAACTCTTCCACTAATACATTAAAGTTCTCTTTTGAAATTCGGTAACATGATTTTGCTCATGTTGGGTGAGCTTCCTTGCTGCAATAAAATAAAGGTATTGCCCTCTTTATTATTTTCGATATAGGGGTGAAAGTGGACTTCCTTTTTGGTTCCCTGTCCTGATTTCGTATGTATCAGTAAGCTACAACCACGTCATTATCATCATCACTCGAAAATATTTTGCACTAGACTGAAAATAAATTGCTCTGATGTGCATAACACAAGTTGCCGTCGCGATCGCATCGTAGGTATGTCGTAGTTGCGTCGTAATCGCATCGCAGTCGCGTCGGGCCAGTGGACGGAGAGCCTTAATCTTCTCACAATTAATGTAACACAAGTACAACATGTTCATTAAAAACGTCCATGGCTGTGGAAATTTAAACCTATGAATAATATGTTGGTGGCACTGTAAGTCTAACCTCGAATTTGACATAGACTTACAGTGCCACCAACATATTATTCATATGTTAGAATTTCAACAGCCGCCCCTTATGGATTTTTTTAAGGAATATGTTGTACTTGTGTTACATTAATTGTGAGAAGATTAACATGTGGTATATAATGGCTTTTAATACACACAGAAAACAATAAAGAAAATACGACTAAACACTAAAATAAATTACCATTCCCAAACAAAACGATTTTAATTAGGAATCTACAGAGTGAGCAGTTTGCTTAGAGATCATTTTAGAGGTATTCAGAGATAGTGTCATTATCATCATAATGGACAAAAGACAGGAGTTTTAAGGATTTAGTTAGCTGAGCCAATGCATGCCTAAGATCGTGGAAAAGGTCAACAATGGTACCTACAGTCCTACAGTTCAGCAGCGTGTGTTTTGTGATATGAACAATTTCAAAGTTTTACGTGTGTTCGAAGAGAGCTCAGCCGTGAGTTTAATATCAAAAAAACACCTAACCATAATGACATATGCGATGGTACCAGCCGTTTAAGGAAAACGACAGCACTTCTGAAGTTCCAATGCTGTCGTTTTCCATAAACGACTGATACCATCGCATAATGTCATTGTACTTTTCTGATACCAAACTCACGTATAAACTCTTTTTGAATACACTTAACACTTCGAAATTGTGCATATGACAAAGTGCATTGCACACCCTGTTGATTGTAGATACCAGTTTGTTGACATCTTTTACGATTTTAGGCATGCATTGGCTCAGTTAACTAGATTATGAAAAACTCTTTTATTTTGTGCGTATAATGGCAAACGTGTAATTTTTGAATACCTTTAAAATCTGAAGCTGCACAAATGTTAAATGATTCCTACTCAAATGGATCGCCCTGTATAATTAACCCACATTAGCTGGCTTCTACACGCATCTACAAATTAAATAGTACAGGCTAACTTATCTAAAATATATATACATTTAAACAACATGAAAAAGACACCAGAGTAACTGTCTTTAATACGCCAACATTTTGCTGCACGAAAGTCCTGTGCGCGATATTTCGTACTGTAATATCATACTGCCGCTTAGGGATGCCGTTTGGAGTTATGAGTCGAAACAATGACCTTATGGCGCGCCTAAAGCTTTAGCTGGGATTAACTGTCTTCAAAGTCGGCGGAACTACGCTGAGAACTGGCTCAAAAACAATCTCTTAAAACCGTACGTTGTTTCAATTTTATTATGTAACTGTAGAATGTTTTTACATATTCATATTCATACACAGAAGGTGAAGTATTTAAAAAAATAGTTTATGTATGCAGGGTGTCATTTTAAAAATAGAAGTTGTATGTTATTGCTTTGATTTCATTGTACTACTTCCTTTATTACGCTTGCAACAGACCCAGTTTTATGTATAATATTTTCGCTAAGTAGTTAGTAACATGGAAAATGCAGGTTGTATGTCACTTAATTTATTACAATGTTTAACATCAGTTGTGTTCATTTCAATGTGTGTGTTGGCGTAGGCGACAATTGCTAACACAGGAGGGTTTGACCTGGCCTTCTTACTCACACAGGTTACGTCAACCTTAACCACATGAATTGTCCCCTCAACTAATTTTCAGCCTGGTCCACTCAATCAAGAAACTACGTTCTCTGAATTACGTCATAAGGTGCAATAATTGGAAGACTTCAGACAATGAGATCTTTCAAATTAGGTGCCACATGACCCCTCACCCTTTAAAAAAAAATTAAATATACCGGCGAACGACCCTTTAACTTTTACTGACCTCAGATGGCTTAAAAACTTATAAAATTGGTGTAGTTTACTACTATAAAATGTTACTATAAAATGTTTTGACGCATTCAAAAGTTAAAGGGGGGGGGGGAGACTTTCGGCACTCAGTGTATAGTCTCCAGTGCCTTCTGGGAAAGATCTGGCGAGTACGGCGGATGTGGAACACATTCGAAGTGCAGCGCGTTTCGATTTGATTGCAGGTAGAAGATGATCTGAATACGAGGCACTGATGACAGTGTATTCCTAGGCATTTAATGCTCCAAAATTATCCCTTGTTCATCCCAAAAGGGAGTCTGAATAATCTTCCCTGCAGATGGCGCTAAATTTTACCTTCTCTTTTGGTTTCCGGCTGAAGGGATGACCCAGATTTCATCTTTCAGTAACAATTTCCGTTACGTACCCATTTCCTTCTGCTTGGAAGCGCCAAGTTCTTCACGTGCGTCAATACGTCGCAGTTTCAATTCTTGACTCGGATGCAGGTTGTGAAATTTGAGAAGATCATGAATAATCTAGTGTCTTGAACCATGATTAATCTTACACTTTTCGGCCATTTAATCCAACTGGCGATTTTCCTTCACTAACCCTTCAACTGCTGCAATGGACTTTGACAACACAACGCGGTGTGCCTGATATGAATTTCAATAGTTCACTACTACTTGCTTACTTTTCTGAGTCGAGGTTAAGTTAATTTTGGTGCTATTTGTCCATTTTGTCGTGTCTTAGGGTAGTTCCTGTACTCTGTCCTATCTATCCAGTGCGTCTCTAACTTCATCGTCTCATGTTTTTATTAGTATGCCTTTGAGTCTTCTTGCAATTCTTCTTGTCTCGTCTGGTCGTATGCAACTTTCAGTTCTTTCGGTGCCCATTCTAAGTATGTGGCCCAACCGTCTAAGTTGTGATTTATTCTATGTTCTCTTTTACGGGGTTCAGATTGATCGATTCTCTTATGTCATTGCTTCTGCATCTATAGAGTCTCGTGTTCCCTTTCATTTTTGCTTTGTAATCTACTGGCTCTTTTGTTTGTGACTGTCCATGATTCACCTGAGTACGATAATGTGGGTATTGTATATTTCCATTCTTGTTGTCTTGGGTATTGTTTTCTTTTCCAGGAAGCTCCTCTTCAAAGCATGGAATAACTTGGTGGTGTTTTCGAATTTTTTGCTTATTTTTTTCTATTGCAGCTTTTGCGTTTATTGGTGCTGCGAGGTATTTCAACAGCCGCACTTGTTCCAGTAGAAATAATAAAAGACTCAAGTTGCAACTTTGTCTTAGACCGATCTTTGTTTCAAATATTGACGAGGTATTATGCCTGGCCCTTACACAGATTTTGCATGTTTGGTAGATATTTTTTATTGCTTCAATTAGACCCGTGCCTACTTCTTCTTTTAGATTGTTCCAAACCTTACCCCTTTTCACTTTATCAAAGACTCTCCATTTCTAAAAAGGCAATAAGGCGCACTTATCGTTCTACTTAATCGTTTTTGCAGTATTTGTCTGAGTGGAAATATTAACTATTGAGTGCCTCTGTTCGTCCTGAACCAGTACTGTCCTTCCTCCAATTACTCTTCTACTTTTGCTCTTAACCGGCACAATGATCGCTGTTTTTGTTCAAGTAGCAGTTGCTTGTGTCTCATAAACTAGTTGAGCATATGTAGGAAGTGCGTCGCGTTGTATTTTTTATGCATTTTATCATTTCAGGGTTAATCCCATCGATTTCTGTAGCTTCCCCTATTTTGATTTTCTTCAATGCCCTTTCTAATTCTTTCATTGTTATGTTTGGTTTGTTACCGCACAAACACGACTTTACGACATAATCGGAAAATCTACCTAAAATACTCGGCTCTAACTTTGTTACGATGGCGGTAACAAAAGGTTTGCCGACTAGAAAAACTCAGTCGAGAAGGCAGGTTCTTTACGACCTTTGAGTTAGGGCTGTACTCCGGTAACGAGATAAATGATGTTCAATAAATGGAGCGCCACCACATTTGGACTAGATCGGGAAAAAATAACAGCAATAGCACCGGTGAACGCACTCTTGAATGTGGAAGTAAGTAGTTCACCTTTCTACTTGTACCTTGACACAGTTTGAGGTAGTGATTGCACAGCTGAATCAAACCTACTTTTCGTTACATTCACTTACACCCATCTGGTTTCCTGTACATTAAAAACAAAACACAAAGAGACATGCAAACACCAATGAAAAACGTAGATAATTAACAATAAACTCGATTAAAGTAATAAAGTGTATGAATAACAATGAACATGGAAATGTTTACTGGTTATAAAAAAAATAATCGGCAAAAGGGGTTAGTTAGGTTAAAAAACGATAACAATTGACATAGCTACACTCAAAACAGTGTTAAGTCTCATTTTGGTACAAAAAGACTACGGTACAAAATTTATCAACATCACTCAAATAGTGACGCAACGACAATAGTTTTTTACTTTACAGCGCAAACCAACATATCAACAATAAAATTTGACGATAAGGCTAAGAATTCACTTTAAAACGGTAGTGTCTGTTTGGCATCTTACACTTTAAACAACAAAAGCATAGCTTCACTGTAAATTTATGGGTTAACATATACCTTGAGTTTGAGGAATCCAGACGTTATATATTGGGGTCCAATGCTAGCTGCGTGTCGCGCCTCAACAATGCCTTGAAAAGACGTAGACGACAGGAAACTATGGGAAACCACATGATGGGGCCATATCGAGCGAATGCAAGCGGTATCACATCTCCAAGATGAAGGTTGGCTTGAACGAACCCCGGGTAAACAAGCAGACGGCGGTACGGTATCGGGTCTTTGTTCTACTGGTAGGTTTAGCACACGGTTGAGAATTCCAAATATATAATACACTATAAGTGTTAACGGAGTTGCTTAGCTCGAATCGGTACAGACGACTCGGCTAAACGTTCACCTCTAACCACTATGCACTGAGCTCGAATTGACGGCGACGAGGTAGTTTCACAACTTGCAATAATTTCGACTTACGTTAATCGAAGCCGGTGTCTGCGGACACAACGCCAACCCTCTTAAGGGCTTGTGAGTTGAGTGATGCTTTTGCGTAAGATGCGGGCGCGTACTGAGACCACGCAGGCATGACTTGGCTCGTTCCTTGTTCCACTTATGCGGTACGCTCGGAAAATTCCAACAAACTGATGCAATATTTGACTAAGCGGTTCGCAAAAAAGTTTGGGGAGGTTTTGGGCCTGTCTGAACAACAAAAGTTCGGAGAATACAATCGCTTCGCATACGGGAATAGCTTACTTCACCCCAAACAGGAACAAAGCCCCATTTAGAATTGAATTTCGGCGAATATAAAGTTCTGCAATGCGTTAGCATATAAAATAAGCGGAAATAAATATCGTGCAGAGTAATGGTTAGAGCCTTTAATACTAAACTAAGAGTTTGGCTTAAGTGAAATTCGGGAAAATACTAATATTTGGGCTCAAAAATGCGGAATACACTAGCTTCGGGAAATTGTTCTAACAGGTTCTTGTTGATCTTCGATTATTTCTTCAATACTTGAAAATGTTCCTTCCGCGTCTCTAATATGTCTTTGCTTTCTTGTTATCTTTAACATAGTTTTCTGTGTTCGTTGTAATTGTCCTTCATATTATATCCGAAGTTTTCCCATGTCTAATTTTTTGCTTCCTCAATATTCGTCTTCGCAACACCTCTTTTTGCTACTACCGTTTGCTACTATACTACGCAAAAAATTAATGATGTAACACTGTTTCTTTTTGGGGAATCTTTATTCAGTTACTGTAATTATGTGTAGCTTATTTGCAATGTGCTGCCACTTGTACGATATTATTTATTTCTTTGGTGATGATACTGGCATTTCAATTTTAAAGTCTTCATTTGACTCACCCTGGTACGTGAAAATTTTCAAAAGAGGCTTTTAAAAATACAATCGGGAAGTGTATTATCAAAAAATCTGTTTTTTTTTAATTTGTTCGATATACAGTATATCAAATCTCATGCCCTATGTTTGGAGGGGATTCGATTAGAAAGGAAAAAGGTCAACACGTCAAAAATAGCTCATGCAGCAAGAAAATTGAAAATTAAAGTTAGAGCTTTTGTATTTAATCGAGTTGGATCAAACTACTATATCTTATTTAAAATCCACGTCCTCCATTTGCTTGAGGCACGGCAATGCACTATTTCCTTAAATTGTAATCTTGCGTGTGCTGGCACTCCATCGTGTTGAAAGTGCATATTTTGTTATAGTTCTAAAGAAACGTGATAAAATCGCGTTACAGTTAATATTCTCATCAAACCGTGTAGACAAGTAATTCATTTTTTCAACAAACTATCGTATAACTTAACATACAAAAGCGTATATTCCCTTTTAGCTAGACTATTGAAAGTTATCAAATTAGTCAGCTTAGTTTTCAAGTTAATTTTGCCACAATCCGACCCCGTTTCCAAAGCATTGGCTAACATAATATGAAAACAGTGAGATGCTTAGCACGGGTTCGCCTCGAGTGCTTTTTTACCTGACTCGTTAATATTCTCCTATTTTTTATGGGGTTTTAATGAGTGTTACTGGGAGGCATTTAATGAGCCATTTACGTGTTGCGTCATTTTCAATAACGGCCATTAATGCGCTTTTCGCTTTACATAGCTCTCGAAGCCCTGCTTTGGCACTGTATTATAAAGTAATTACGGAGTCCCTTGATTTTTAAATCCAACGAGGTCATTGTGTTCTCGTTTGCATTAACTTCCAGAAAGGGGATTTGTGACTTTTTATTAATTAGCTTGAGTACAGTGGAGTTGAATAACAGAACGCCATTGTCCAAGAAGACACCATTTGAAAATTGCCATATTGTTTGAACAAAGCAACGACGCCAGGCGCTAGATCGAGCGAATAGTAGACGCAAACCTCTTAATGTCATAATTATATTTAAAGAAAACATTGTATTATGAACAAGTAATTTGACGAGGTGTAGACGTACAAGGTTGGTAGAATTGTTGCATTTTTTATAAAACTATAACAACCGTAATCAAATACTAATCGTTTTTGAAAAACAAACATTTTCCTAATGCCAGTTAAACTTTTCACTAATTTCTAAGTTTTCGGCTAATAGAACGAACATATTTTCACTCACAATATGTATCCCTAACTGCAACAGATTTCGCTTCCGGTGGCAAGGTGTTGTTCCGGAAGCCATTTCGCACACCGAAGTTTTTATCTGGTCATTATCAGAGTTTCGCGATCCGAACAGTTTAGAAGTTGTTGGTCTTTCAATGCTGGCACTCGTTTGTTCCCTTTTCGGGTGTGAATCGGTTTTTGCTTTTACTTTCATTAAATGAAACTCGTGGCTATTTAAGGAATTCCTGCAGAATGCTAAGAATGCTGTACCCAACTGCATTTTACCTGATTTTATATCTGCCAGAGTGCTATTGCTGATAGACCGTGCGAGTTCATTTATTGGTTTTTCTGCCTTCTTCGCTAGTGATACTCCAGGGTATTGGAAAATCTTGTTCGCTATATAAATTAAAGTGGTACCAAATATGTGCTTTTAAACTATTTTTGATCTGTAGTTGTTCTAATAACATAGTGAAATATTATAAAACGTCGTAATTAAACTTCTTCAACACAGACGTTATTTACCACTGATAATTTTAAGATAAAACATAAATAATTCTATGATAGTAATTTTCTTGCATTAAGCTAGTCATAATATTTGCCGCAAGGTGTAAATTTCAAGATAAACTTCAAAATTAAATTAAATAAGAATGGCGATCTTTCTTTTAAAAAGCTCTCGTTGATAAAGGTTACTAACGCATTGTTCTCTTAAAGAGAATACCGTTAGTTTGTAGGTATGAATATAATTCTGGAGTGATTTTGCGAAAGTATTATTAACAAATTGGTCTCTAGGGGATTATATGCCTGGTTGAACATGATAATTAAGAGAAATTACCGGCTAACTTCAAATATTACTATTTTTTTCTTGATTTCGCCTCTCGTATCCCGGCCTTTTTACAAATTTTAACGATATCACCCGACCATCTCATCCTTAAGTGTACTGCTTCTCTTCTTTCCATTCAACACTGAAAATAGACACACCAAACTGCTCAATTAAAAAGCCATTCTACTCACAACTAATATAATAAAACTATATATTGGCTGTAAATACAATCATATAAAACGACAAAGCAAATAGGATTAATCACCAGAATAAATAGCCATTCCTAAATAAAACAGTGCTTACTAAGAATGTGTAAGCTACGGGACCGTAGCTGATTTATACTCGCATTTACAAGTCAAATACTTATTTGATGAAAATATCGAAACGAAACTTACATAATATAAAAAATAACGCCAGAATAACTGTCTCATACGCGACCATTAAACTGCATGGAAGTCTGTCGTCGGGATTTCGTGTATAAAACCTACCTTCACATGGAATGTGCACGTGACCGCGTTTCGCATTGTAATCAGATACACACGCGACGAGTATCCCTTGACGTCATTAGTCGAAACAATAGTTTTAGTACGCGCCCAAATATGTCTCTTGGTTTGAGACGGAAACTGATGCAATATGGAGAAATCCGCTAATTTCGCTGCTTCTAAACGGTAAAGATCACCAACCTATTTTATATTTATGCATGATAATCCGGAACTTTACACTTGGTGGCAGGCTTTTGCACCCTTACTGGAAGGCATGCGCTTCAATGGGCGGTATCACTGGGTCGAAGATGTTTGCAGCTTGTATTTTAACTGACGGTCTTTAGGGTTCGCGAATTACGCTGAAACCTTTTAGAGGTCCGAAACTCTTAAAGCCATGGCGTTATTTTAGTGCATTGCACAGAAATGCAATTTTTTACCGCTGGTAAACTTGGTAGTGCAAAGGAGCAAACTGCTTCGTTTAAGTGTCGCATTAGTAATGACGAATGTGTGTGGCCAGCGGCCAGAAGAACCCGTTTTAACGGCAATAAACCTTTTGTTATATTGTTAAAATCACCGTTCAAGCGAAAACGTGGTGTCTTCTGCCAGATTCATAAGTTAAATTCAGATAAAATAAACAAATACACTTATATCTAAACATTACAAGCTACACAAACGTAGAAGTTGGCTATATTGCGATGGTATTTAGCCCTCAAATCGGCTCTGATTGCAGTACAAGCAAATGACAAATTAAATCATTAAAGTACAGAGTTGTAATAATGCAAGCATCTGAGAAAATTCACATAAATTGCCAAATCATAATAACACTGGTATAATTCGCCAATGAAATTGATTGTAATTGAATAGGCACAGAAATATGGAAACTCAAATTCCGTGTATTGGGTTTAGCAATATAATTTTAATCGTAATATAATAGATTTGCACAAACTAAAAGTCGAATCTAAATTAATTTAGAACTGGCACAAAAAGTTCAAGTTAGACACAGCTTAAAAATGGAAGCGTAGAAAGTAAAGTCATTAGAGAATGGGTAGCAAATGAACATTTTTAATAAAGGTGAGAACAAGAATGACTAGAAGAATAAGGCAAAGAACATAGAAAAGCTAGGCAAGTTATTTATTACATGAAAATACAAGACTTGGGGATTTGAAGAGATTGAAATAGCAAGAAATTAGATGGAATTCAAATAAGCAAGAAATTAGACAATGTTGGTGGATTAAAAAACTAGTCAGTGTAGTGATAAACAATGGGCATTTAAGTGTGGTAAAAAAATCAAGTGAGTGGCGCTTAAAAAAACGTTGAGAAATAAACAATTCCAAAAGACAATAATTTTAGTACATAAGAGTTTGTAAATAACTGATAAAATTTGTTAAAATTAGATTATAAGTTATGTTTTTGTACCTGGTTGATTTCCTACAATTCAAATCTGTAGACAGTGTTTTGTCAATTACGACGGGTGGAGCTTTTGTTTTTCAATAAATTGATGAAAGTGCTTGGTTTTTACTCTATCTTTAATGATAAAAATTTAATAGAAGGCATAAACGTATAAAAAATTTAATAGCACCATCGTAATCAGCGAATTCGAGTGTATCAGCACCATTGGAGGCAAAAGATTCCAAGCACTTGAGTTTTTGCGTTCCGAGACGACTTCGGCAGTTGGCGAATTCCGGCAACATCAGTTTGCAGCATCGTGGGAAGGCATAGAGTGGCAAGATTATTCCAGCATCACCACACAGCAACCCCAAGCCCACAACAGTCCGAGAAGCCCGCCAGGAGTACAGATTTCAGCCAGATCTTCACAAGGGGGCCCGAGATGATACAAATGTGAGGTTAGTGTATTGTTCAATTTTGATCTGTGCGATCGGCGTGAAAATTTGGGCATACCTTAATTACGACCTGGAGAATAAGAAAATCATAACAGTTCCTGTGGATGGCGAGGTATTTTCCCAGGATTTTCAATTAAAATTGTCAAGTGGAGCCCCATAAAACAAAAAGCGAATACGGCGTCCTTTTTAAGAATGCACCAATAGCTAACGATCTGGAAAAACAAAGGAATACACAGACGCCACTTGAAGGCAATTATTCAAAATCTTACCATCAAAATTTGTTCATTTAATTGTTGATAAATCAATTTCACACGCGAGCTGAAAATAACTAGAACTTGTTGTGATAGATTTGACGTACCAACGGCGCATTACGCCTACATTTCAGGTCAATCTGCCTACTTTTCAGAGGCGTACCATAAAATTTTAACTAGGATTGAGGAACCCAGACCTGAGATTTTGAGTTTTATTTTCAGGTCTCTGTATGTAAATGAGCTAGCAAAGTTAGGAAATCAGATGAATGGATTAGAAAAAGGGCAAACTACCATAAGAGTAATTCTCAATTTTGGCGTACCCAACGAAATAAATTAATCAGTTAGTTTGATTTTGCAAGTGGTAGAACTAAATTAAATATTGTGTGGTGACTCTTTTTATTTATTACACTAATTATAAACCTACAAATATTATACGTAAAGGGTCATTGCAATATATCGAAAGATTATTATTTACCGTCGCTCAGATGAAATGAGGCCAAATACCGTTTTAATATTCAATTGATCTATATAATATGTACATAATTATATTGCCATTACAATGGCTTGCATTCTTTCCCGTTTTTTGTCCTCTTTCTCGAGTGTATATCGTCAATGGTCTTCAGACTTTCCATCCTAGAATTCAACTACTCGTCCCTTGGTTTCCTTTTTCTTCTTGATCTTATTAATGCTTCTTCGCTATTTTTTTTTATTTTCCAGCCTCCTTACTTGTCCAACCATGCCAGTCTCTGGGTCTCGACTACATTAATAATACTTGATTCCCTAAACAGCTGCATACCTTCTTGCTTTCATATATCTTTCAAAAATTTGTTTTACCATTAAACACCATTACTTGACCGCATGACGTACTTTGAGACTGTCAACTGCTGTAGAGGTATGTTGTTTTTTCATCGTTAATAATTAGCCGTACCTGTGTTGCATGTTGTACGTAGAAAATGCTAGGCTAACGTACGGGTTGCAAGTGCCCAAGCCAGACAACTTTGAGACACAAGTGACAGAGTTCCAATGACCGAATACTTAAGTAAATAAGTCAATGGATGGAGTGAATAAATGAGTGCCGCCGCTTGCTCGTCTTCTAGTTATATAGATTCTCATTTAGTAGTTTATCCTTCGACTCCTTGAGATTACAATAAACGATTGTGCTTCGTCTTCTAATCTAGGGCATCGGAATTTGGTTTTATTTCCGTTTTCCTGACCAGTTACGTCGCCACGGAAATGTTATATCATTTCTTTATTAGTCGCCTCTGGTCTGCAGGTCGTCACTTGGATGCCTTTTTTGTTATCCGAAAGTGTTTGGGCAGCTGCCGACTTATCTCTTACAGCTCGCAGATGGCGTAACTCCGCCGGTTCTTGCATATGCGTCTTTTATATCCAGAAAGGATTTGCAGATGCTGTAGTTTTTCCGGAATCCCTGCTATGAATCGCTTTCATTTTTGTGAAGTCGCGGAAGTAATGTGTCACTCCGCGACGCACGTAACTCAGTTTATGACGTTAGACACTTAGCTGGGCATCGCGTATCGTATTTATTTGGATACCCGCGGATTAGGCTGCAAAGCTGTTACACATGTTTTTACTTTTATGGGTGCATTTGACGGTGCAATAATAATTATATTAATTTCTTGTACTGCATTCTCTGAAAAGGGGTATAACAAGTCTATAACTAGTCCCGAAGATCCCGAAAATGGTCCTGAAAGAGAAATAGTCTTCAGGTGAAATTTCCGAATGAAATTTCCAAAGAAAAACAAGTGTTTTAAGTTAAATAAAGTATTTTTGTGCTGATAATTTGCGTTGGGGCTCGTCTACAACTTCATTACTTTCTTCTGGTACTAAAAAAGTCTGTCGTTTTGCTTTTGTGTGAACTGCAAAGTGCGTGTGTAATCCTTTCGTCAAGCTGCCTCTGATTATGATAATTTTGTAGTAACCCACTTTACATTTCGCCAATTGTTTATCTATATTGTTTAATATATTAAACTGTTGCCATAGTGACTTCAAATCGTTATTTTTTTAAATGTAGAATGAAGGTAGGTTGCGAATCGGAATTCATTCGAATTGTAACACTTTAGCAGACAAATAACGAACACACTTAAAACCCAAAAATATAAATTATTCAGCTTCTTCACACATATCTAAATCCAACAAAAAAACAGACAAATACATAAATAGAAGAAGATATGCAAATGTAGCTGAAACAACACACAGGTTCAATTCTAGCTTACCGAAAACAATACCTCTCCTGCGTTACGCAAAACGCAAATAATGCAGAATGTACAAGAGGCATGAGTAATACGCCGGACGCCGGTGAATACCCGTCCTAATTCTCTGATATCGAGTATACGCACGCATGTTGACATGGCCCCGGGACTTCGCCTGGGCTGGCTGTGGTCCCGGGACTCAGTTTTCTTGGTAGAATCCCTATGTGTGATACTAAAATTGTACGGTTGCCAGTATTTCTTACAATTTTATATTTTAAAATGTAGTTGTCAGTACTGGTGTTCGTGCTAAGCATTGTCATGTGAACTTTTTCAATAACGGTGGAATATTTATGGTAACGTATAAGGGCGACACAAAAGTAAACACACTTTCTCAATTGTTTCTTGCACGATAGTGCAAAGCCTCATGCAGCGCGATTGAGAAGGGCTTTGTATTGTAGGTAGTGCTAACACCGTCGAATGTTTAAATGCTTGCTAGGGAACCCTTGGTATAGTTAGGTTAAAAATCTTCGCAGTCTCTTCTGTTTCTACTCTTTATTTCTCTGACAAACTTTCAAAAAGCGTACAGCTGTTCTAGATGGATACTACATGTGGTCTCGGATAAGTTTATCATTAATGCTGAGGTTGTTTGATTTTGAATCCGTGATATGTTAGTGACCTCTATTATTACCACACAGAACTCCCGTCAAACAATAAGCGCTTAACTTCAATTTTTAATTTTTATATGGCATCGTTCCTATTGTCCTAGGCAGGAATAACCGCGTATGTGCTGAATTCGCTCGGATGATGCCCAACTTCATCGGATGAAATCACAAAACTAAATAGGAAGGTAACAAAAACTGGTCTCCCGGCCGCAGCTATGAGAGCACCTAAATATCAATAACATAAAACAACAAAAGCTTTTATCATTGTATTATATTTCGAACATTAGCGTATTGATCGCAAACGAGCGGTATGAAATGCATTAATTAATAACGCGAATCAAATACAGTTAACCGAACTCGTACATCGTTAGTTGCTGAAATGATTTACATCGCTACACAATGAAATAAATTTGAAATTTAATGTGCTGCCTGCAAAGGCTGCTGCTTGTTGGATGCAGGTATAAAT